>CM038221.1:135348323-135422197 GCA_021442155.1 Cymbidium sinense | reverse complement strand
AAAGTAGTTCTTAAACTCTAAGAATAACTTGATTAAGTCATCAATATCTAATTTCCTAAAACATGAGCTTATTGATGTTAGTTGTAGATCTATTTATATTTCTAAACTTCTTTCTCTTAACTTGTCAATTGTGGATTTGAGTTATTCTCTAAGTTCTTATGGTGAATCCAGAG
Organism: Cymbidium sinense; assembly: GCA_021442155.1. NCBI lineage: Eukaryota > Viridiplantae > Streptophyta > Magnoliopsida > Asparagales > Orchidaceae > Cymbidium > Cymbidium sinense. The sequence goes on along the minus strand of CM038221.1, from coordinate 135,422,024 downwards.
TTAGAAAGTTATTTAAATCATTGGACATAACTAAACAATGCTTGCTTAATATGTAGTGCCTTCAAAGAGAAAGTTAGAACCCTAACTATTAAGCAATTCTCATCTTGCAATGGCTCTACAATACCGAACATTAAGTTTTCTTCCTAAATTCAATTTCTTTAAAGCTTTATAGCTTTTCTTCTTTATAGCTGATATTTTTAGGTCACTTGTAAGGGATTGATTCTTACTTTCATGTATGTTTACATTTGATGTTGACCGATGCACCTAAATCAACAAGATTTCTGAATATTTCTTATGATTTTCCACATTGATGTTATATGAGATATTATTTATTTAAAATTCCTAGTAGTAGATCTTCATCACGTAAGATAACTCTAGAACTTCTTTAGAGTGGAATGCCACATCAAAAGTAGCTAATGATTAAAGAAGTTAAATTACAAAATTACGTAATGCCTTGATTAATGATTCATTTCAGCATTTGTTTTAAATTTTGGAGCATCATAATGCTCAATTTTGCTTTTATTTTGGGTCAACAAGGCATTCTTTAAAGATTATTCTTATCCCTCTTTTTATAAATTTATTTTATGTTAATTCTTTTTAGAAAGAAACTTAAGCTTCAATCATGGTGGCACAATAGGTAAAACTATACCCACTTCCTTTAATTTCATGAGTTTTCCTTAAGAATTCAAGGAACTCCTTCATTTTAATATACATTCTCAAGTGTTTTTCATCATTGAATGTATTAGTACAAAGGGGTATTAATTTAAGGAGCCTATCTTGACTTACTCTAGCTTTTGGACAAAGTAAAAATAGAAGAACAAAGGGGACTTTGTGATTTAAAAAAAAAAAAATTTTAAATTTTTTCTTCGATGATTCTTTAAATTTTTAGAAAATGTTATTTCTCATTTATTGTTAAATGATACCAAATCCATTTTGACCTAAAATTAAGTCAAACAGAAGTGACTTTGCTTTACTTTTTCTAAATCTTATTAAAAGTTTTAAGGGGGTAGTTCTAAGACCCAGTCATTTAACTATGATAAATGAAAAGTTCTTGAACCTAAGTTAATGATGTTTGATGAGCTCTACCAAGGTTGAAATGGAGAGGCATCTGACAGAAAGAAAGACAATCCTGACCCGTGAGTGACACAAGTACATTATCGATGTATAGAAATAAAAGTCTATATTTAAAGATGGAGGGAGGAACTACTCCTTAGCAGAGTTGCCAGAAAAAATATTAGAATTTTTATTTTTGGAACACCATGCAAATCTTGGGGGTACTTATTTGGGTAATCAAATATGTCATTAAGAGATAAATATATTATCTTAAAAGATAAACATATTACACAATAATTGATTTGATTACTTAATAAAGACTCTTAAGGTTGACTGTCTCTTCGTGATTTTTTCCCTAAACTATATGGAGAAGTAGAATAAGGTTTATTTTGTTGCAGGGTTCATAGTTCTCTATAAGGGCAAGCCTCTATAGTTAATTACATCTTAGGAATGAAGGATCTCTTCTAAGAATACTCTCGATTAAAGAAATAGATTTTTATTTTTATGGATTTCAAAGCTTATCTTAAAAGGATGATAATTTAGAATTTAAATAAGGAATGCTCTTAAAGGGGAAAGAGTTCTTTTGAAGACTAATGAGGATTAAATAGGAAATGCCTATAGATTTTGGGATGCTCAGTAGGCATTTCAATTAACCTACCATTAGGCTTTATAATTTTGAGATTGAATTTAATAGAGCTTGAATTGACATTTTATTAGAAATCTAGGACTTAGATTCTAGGATTACAATACTACAGAAATGCTTAGGTTTGAAGACTTATTCCTAGAATGATGATTTAGAACCTTAGCCTACAAGTGCTTCTAATATAAGTTAGAGGCTGATCTAGTTAAACTTTTGAGAATTATTAGCACTTTCTCTCACTTGAGGAAATGACCTTGACTCTACTGGACTTATCACTCAACTAGAAGGGCTGCTAATTAAACACCACCTAAGCAATTTTTAAATCCATAATTTTAGTCTTCATGGTATGCAAGATGGATGAGTTGTTATATTTTATGAATGAATCTAAACTCACTCCCTAACCCTAAGACCATGTTAGGTATGATATGCACCTAACTAATGCAATAAATTTCATATTTTATGTTTTGACTCATAATTCATTTAAGGCCATGGGTATGTAATTTATGTCTACAATAATATGTAGTTAGAAGCAATCGTGGGCCAAATCAAAAAGAGAAGGCACACTTCCCCAAGAAGGGTAGTCATCGTAGGTCAGATTCCCTTTATGTGCAATGAGTGAAGCGACCAATTCAAGGAGTATGAACAATAAGCTAGCAAATTTCATAAAAGCTAACTATTTCTAATTGCTTTCAAGTTGAGCCTAGGGCTTTAATTAACATGGAATTTTGATTTTTTTTGTTCAAGTTGTTTAGATTTAGATTGAGTAAAAAAATTAGTTTTCATAAGAGCCTAATGTTCCAAGCATTTCATCATAGAAATACAACCAGAAAAGAAACCTAGAAAAGTAGGTTTTTTTATTGTCCACCCAAAAAATTAAACAAAATAAATTAAATAGATTAGGCCAATGTGATCGGGTACCGCTGTACACCATAGAAGAAAAAGAAAAAATTGAGCTTTGCCCTTATATAGCCTAGCTTAGAACTAAAAGTTTGATCTATGGGGGTCTTCTTCCTTGATCATTACCTTCTTCAAGGAGCTCCACGGGCTTCACAGGGGACCATTGAGACCATGCACTAGTAGGGTTAGCTTCTATTATATTTAAACCCCATAGATCCTAACCTAATTCTAGACTCAAATTATATTTAAAATTCTAAAATAAATCCCTAAACCCTACAAAATAAATGTTAGGAAATACAAACAACACTCTAGTAATAATATAATAAACATAGTCAACTTAGCATTAGTTTCTTGCCAAGCCCACTTGTCTTATTGTGCTATGTTTAGAGACTTAAGCATACCTGGAAGGAAATAATATTTATATATAATTTTGTTACAACAATCCCTTTTTAGACAACCCCTGTAGAAAATGGTGTTAGGCTAAAAAAACACCCTACCATCTAAGGAATCCTATCCATCTAGTTTAAAATATTACATCATATCACATAACATTACAGATTGACCTAACCTAAGTTTAGGGTCTATGACTTAATAATCTAATGTGTGAAGAAAGAGTTTGTGTGGTATGACTACACTAAGCCATATTTTAATTTGAATTTGATTTTAAGTTGGAAAATATTTAATTTACCATTGGGTGGTTTCAATTTAAATGATTTAATTGATTTATGTTTTCATTTTCATTTTTAGATTTATTTTATTTGTGTTTATGTTTTAAAGAATAAATAATAAAATAAATTTTACTTTGGATGGAATCCATTCTATTCAACATCCTAAATCCTAATAAAATGAGATTTCCATTCGAAGATAGGAATTCATTCCAATTGCCAAACTAAAATCTTAATTATTTTAATTAACTTCTTTCAGATTCATTTGAGTGATTCATTTTAAGTTAAGTTTGATTTATGATTTACTTTTTCTCTTAAGGTTAGATTTTTATGTTAATGAAATTTGTGGATTTCATTTCTATTTCACTTCTTTTGCTTTAATTAATGTTTAATTGGTTTGATTTATGATCTTTAGTTAAGATTCAAAATGCTTTTTAAAATCTTAATTTAAAGTCCATGTTACGATGATTTAGTTTAATTTTGGTTTTCATTTTTTAAGTTTTATTTGATTCACTTTTATTTGATGTTATTTAGTTTATAGTCTTTTTTATAACTTAGCTTCATATTTGATCTTATGTTTCTTTTGATTTGATTAAATGTTTCTTTAGTTTGGTTTATGATCTTTTGGTTTATAACATTTGGTTAAAATTTAAAGTGTTTTCTTTTATTTAATTAAATGTTCATTTTGATTTGATCTTACTTATTTATTTCATTAATGTTAATGAATTCGGATGACATAACTTGATTAGATAACCTTGACTATTTTGAATTTTAATTACTTGATTTATTTAAATTTCACTTGATTTCATTTATTTATTTCATTAATGTTTATGTTTATTAGTGTTTATGTTCATTAGCTTGAATGAATTCACTTAATTCATTTAAAGTTGATATTGCTATTCAACTTAGTTTAGAAGGTTTTAGTTTCAATTGGTTAATTGATTTATTAGGAATTTATCAAATTAATAATTTAAGGTTTGATTTTTATTTTCTTTCATTTCATTAAACCTTAACTATGCAATTAATCAAAATATTTAACTTCATAGGGTTATAAATTTTTTCTTAAGTGTTCTGATGTTAATAATAATGTTTTAAAGTGTTTTGATAAATTCATATAATTTCTAAGATTTTTTGATTTATTATTTCAATTATATTGATTTAAATATTAGAAATTCAACAACTTCAAATCCAATGATAATTTGATCTTGAATTTTTATGGCTAGTGGGGTTCCCTACCAATTTAAGTTCTAAAGTGTCATTCTAATAAGATGTATAATTTAAAACTAATTAGGGTTTTAATTATTTTTACAAAACTTAAATTAAGCCTAAATTAAAATAAATTAATTAGGGGTTTTAATTTTTTAAATTTCTCATCTGGAAGATGAATTCATAAAGGGTTTATTTAAAAGTCTTAAAAATTTGGTTGATTTATTATGATTTTTAAAGTTTAAATTAATTAATTAAGAAATTTGATCATTTTAGGTTTATTAGATTATAGAGAGTTTTAATGATGTGTTTAGGTTCATTAAGATTTATTATGATTGTTCAAATTAATTTTATAATTTTTCATGATTTTTAATTTACTATTAATTTATTTTATTAAATTAATAGTTTATGGTTGAAATTTACATGTCCATTGATTTACTTTCCAATAAATCAGGAAAATTTATCTAAGGTAAGTTTTAACCTTAATTTCAATTCTCCAAAGTTTCAACTTAATTGGATTAATGATTTGAGTTTTACTTGAGTTTGATTATTTCCATTTAAACTCAAATTAACTCAAAAAATACCCAATAAAAATTGGGGATTTTGAGTTTAATGGATTCTCCTCACTGAGATAAATCCATAGAGCCCTTATTTGTATGTTTTTTAGTTGAATATTTTATTTTCTATGAGTTTTTGAAGTTATGGAGATTTTTTAGCATTTTTTAATTTAAGAAAATTGATTTTTTTACTTAATCCAATCAACGCACTGGCACTGCCATTTTACACATGACGTAATGCCACTAGACCACACAAGATCCACATGGATACCACGTTAAAAGGTGGTGTGGATGTGGGATTCATCAGAACTGTATCCCTATCCTCCCGCTAGAGATATAAAGACTGTCCACCATTTAGGGCTGATTTCCAATGATCTACGCGACCAAGGTGTGAGGTTTTGTTTACAAATGGATCAAGAGCCAATTTTCAACACATCTAGATTGCTTGATCTCATTATGGGTCATGTTTACTTCACAAAGACAAAATAAAATGACAAAGGGGTCAATTTTGAGGCATACCGCCTGGTGATCTTTGGTAGGGACAATTCAAAAGCTTTATGGAGATGCATTCTCAAGGAAAAGTTTCATGTTTTACCTCCCAATGGATCACCATGGAGACCAAAGCTTCCCACCTTGCCATCAACCTTGGTCAAACTCGTTTATCGATGGTGGGAACTCAAAGAGCTGCTTAAGTTCTCTTATACCTATCAAAAGGGTAGGGAGAGTCAATTGGGCTTGTGGAGCTCATTTTCCTACTTTCCAAGTTTGGTTGAGAGCTTGGCCACTGGATTTGGCCAATTTCAAGCTTTTCAGCCATGAGATGCTCGGGGAAGATCTTAATTCATCTTCTTTCTCCTTCAGGGGCATTTTAGGATGGTTGGATTCATGAGAAGAAGTCTTATTTCTCTCTTTTCATACATGGCTAAGAGCCACATATAAGATATTTTGGGTGGCTAGAATCTGGCCAACAACGATGAGAGCCCGGTAGGGGTCAATTTGGCTTCTCTTTAGCTTGTAAGTGTATTGGGATGCATAACATGAGAAGAGAAAGTCTTCTTTCTCATTTTTTTCTTATCTATGAGCTTCACATGGAGAAAAATAAATTGGATTTTAATGGTCACTTCCACCATTGGAGGTAGGGTGATCAACTGATTGGAGAGAGTCCAAATCATTTGAGATAAGGAGGTGGATGAGGTATGGGGGAGAGAAATGGGATTTTGATTCCATTTGCTTAGAATTTTTCTTGTTTCCTATGGCTATGAATCATCTCCCATGGACTCTTATATGGCATTTACTTTTGGCATAATTACAACACTCATTTGGATTGATGGTTTGTTGGCCAAGTCAAACCAAGATGAATCATGGGTCAAACACAAGTCCATTTGAGTTGGATTTGGGAATTGAACTTAGTTTGATGCCATTTTAAATTAAAATTGACTAAAGTGGTTTAGTTATATTTATTTTAATTAATTGGTTTTATATTTAAGTTTTAATTAGTGTTGAGTAACAAATGGATAATTTAGAGGTCAATTACAACATGCCAGGTCAGGTTTTATGTGATTAGAGTTAAGTTTAGCTCTTTTGACCTAAATAAGTCAAGTTAAATTCCTTAGTTTAAATGGTCTTCTATGATTCAGATTTAGATTCAATTATATTTATTTGATGATTTTTGATGTTTTAAATTGATTGATTTCCTTAAATTTTGAATTGATTTTGATTTTATTTCAACTTGACCCATTTTGACTTAAAAGGTTTAACTTGAGTTCAATTGACACAAATGGCTAATTCAACTCAATTAAGATATGTTTAGACTCTAATAATATTTAATCACATGTATGGATTGATTTATAGTGATTAATTTCATTTGGCTTGAAGTTAATTTCAATTTTGACCCATTTAACCCAAATTTGGCTTAATGGGTTAAGTTAGACTCATTTGGGTCAAATGATTGAATTGGTCAAATTAGACTGAATGATTGTTGGATTGTGTTGAATGTTGATTTCCAAATAATTTTAAGTATTTTATTTGAATTAATTTCAATTTAATTTGGATTTTGGTTTTAATAAAGTTCATTTGGATTTATTTGGATGAAGTGATATAATTAGCCCAAATAAAATATTATTGGATTTATATTCATTTGATTCATGTTTAAACATGTTCATTTTATGAATTTGAGTATTTGGAATGACTTTATTTAGCAAATTTAGGTGGGTTGACCTTTGACTTGGTGGGAACCACATAAGTGAACTCTATGTCAAATGGTTGACCAACTTTGACCTTCATTTGGATTTAGTTTTAAATTCATTTATGTTTATGTAATGACTTCATTCTTTTCATTTAGTTTAATTTGAATTTGTTTTGATTTATTTGAATTTCTTTGAGTTTAGGTGATTTTGAGCTTAAGTAGGATAATTGGGTTAACCATCCTAATTATCTCATTTTAAACTCAAATTTATTTTGATTTTATTTGGAATGTATTTGATTCAATTCTTTATTTTAGATTTGAATTTGGGTTAAGTTCACCTAATCTATTATGTTAGGTCAAACCTTAAAAGAATTTACTAAGTCACTAAGCATAGTATCCTAAGTGCTTAATCATGTGGCTCTTAATCTAGGATTAAGTATCTTAATTACTAATTTAAGGATGATGTTAATCTCATCCAAAAATGAGGTTAGCAAGAATCTATCAAACTCTAGGTTGTTGGTGATGACTAAGCAGTATTCATCATTATCCATAAGACCAACTTTACCAAGTCATCGCCCTAGCCTAGATTGCACATTCTTACATTTATTCTTCTTTAACTTCTCAGAAATATTTTGATTTGTGCTTAGATCATATATGTGGTATTAATCTCTATTTTGTTAAGAACACAAAGTAAATACTAATCAAAAGGTAATTTTATTAATTCTTTAAAAGATTCATCCCTAAGTTTTACATCAACTCTTGAACCTAAGGATGATGCTCTAAGTAAAACTTCTAAGGCTTAGAATCATTATTCAATTGTGGTTCATTTTTGAGACTACTAATCCCCAATAGTCTGAAAGTGGGTTAGAGTTAAAGTGTTCACATAGTGGTTGATTCTCTTATATAATGACAACATAGATACATCAATGCTTTGCGGGAATTTATCTTGAACATTATCTGAGATTAATGTTACATTTAGTAGAGTCTGCAAATGTGGGGAGGTAATTGTTGTATTGACCATCTAGGACTCATCTGCTATACTAAGTTATAAGTCTATGTTGATAGTGAGAGAGCCTTAAGAAGGTAGTGGAGGGTGTCGAGCTGTGTGGTTAATATACCAGCCTTCCTCCTCTCATGCCTTCTCCGGGCATGCTTTGTCCTTATATTATAAGAGTTTGAGACATCTCACCTGCTAGTTAGAAAGATGAGGTGAGATTTTAATGGAAAATGATGTCGACTCTACTCCCTTGCCCAAGTTTTCTTCTTCTCTCCCTTTCCTTTTTCATTTTCTTTTTCTTTTCTCTTTCCTTTTTTTTACTTTAACTTTTTCTCTCTCTTTTTGATTAACGTTATTGTGTACATCATGAGAGTACATATTTGGTCTCTTAGGGAGGTTGTAGGCTACATCTTCATATATCCCAATTTTATGTATCAAAAATGGCTTCAAGTGACCTTTGATATAGTACTTTAAGCACCTTGTATGAACTTGATGCACTGATGGAGTGGGGATACTACCATGTTGTTCTCCTATATCCATGTACAACCTAACAAAGCATTAAAGAACATCTCTTAGCCCATAATGTAGAAATTTTCCTTAGTCTTCCAATCATTAATTTGTGGTAGTAATATGATTGAGCCTAAGGTTCTCTCACTTTGATTATTGAATCCTTTCAACATCATCTTATTAGAATAGAGCCTAATGATGTTGATTCTCAACTAGGAAAGGGTTCTTATACTCATGATATTAATCAATGCACCTATGTTGATAAACATTATAGACAATCTAAAGTTGCCCAAATCCACTAGGATGTACAATGGGTGGTTGTGCTATGTAGTCCACAAAAGTAAATCCTCATCAAAAAAATTTGGCTTCTAGAGCTTCCTTGTAATAACACGCCTCTTCTTCATCTACACTCATAGTGACCAACTGAGCTAAGCATATCTTTGCATCTAAAAAGCATTGATCAAAGACTCCTTCATCTTTTGGATAATATAAGTGCATCATGTATGCTTAGTGGTGATTTTCTAATAGGCCATTGTAGTTAACCTTTAGCTAATTCTCCATAAGCTTATTCTATTTTGGAGTATCTTATTGAGGGGCTATCTATTCATTGAAACTAATGATACTTACCCTTATCCTAAGATGCCATCTTAGGAGGAAGAATTCTAGCACTATAAAAACTAACTTCTATGATTTCCTTAGATAGAAGAGTTGTAAAAATGTTTTCCTATTAGTTGGGGAACCCAAAGCTTCTTCTAATGGATCTTTAGAATCAGATGACTCTTACTCTATCTTGATAGGGGCACCCTGAAGATTTAAGATAGGGATGTCACTATTAGAGTCAAAGTCATCAAAAAGAATATATTGATCAGGATCATTTTGATTATTGAGACTCAGAGAGTTGTTATTAAGATTAAGATTTTTGAATTTATCACACAAGGAAAAGATGTAAGTGAAATATTTCTTCATTGATTTATTTGCCTTGTGAGTCAAAATATAAGTCATAATGTGAGCACATGTGAGCTTAATACCCCTATCGAGACACAATGTTTCTAGATGTAAAGGTGAAAGGAATTGTAGGTGGTGGTTCTATTGTTGTATTTCCCACACGGGTGGTTTGTACTACTCAACATCAACCTTCTTCAAGTTAACTTTTATAACTTGTAAACCTACTAGTGTGGTGGACATTTGAGCTAGTTCACGTACCTTTAGAGAAAGTTTTCTGATATTAGAAATTATCATTTAAGAGACTTGAGATAGAGATATAACCCAACATTCTTCAGTAGTAATAGGACCCCAAAGACTACTTTTACAATCTCTATCATGAATTCCACTAAGTATTCCTTAGTGATCACTATGATACCAATTTTACAATTCTTTTGTAGCCAATCCTTAAAAGTGATGCTTCTTATTGTATGCCTAAGTAGTTGGTGGTAGGGATAATAGTTAGGATCATCCCTATTATCCACTTCTTCTAGCTTCTTGGGCCTAAGTAGTTGAAAATTAGGCCTCTCAAATAGTATTTTTATGATTGCCTCCCTCTTAAAAAATCAATACCTATTTAATTTTTTAGTAATGATTAGTGTAATTACCTTATGTCTAGCATTGATACTATAAACGATGCTACTATTGTTGGTGTGGAGGAGTAAGTGGTATTGAGATTAGAGTCTTTTAGCTAAACCCTTATAATTTCCATTATCTAGCACTAACACTACCGGGCTTTTTCAAAGACTTTTGGTGTTTTAGTTTACATGAATGGTCTAGGAATGATAGTTACTTGCTTCCTCAAGGTTAACCGCCTTGCTAAAAGCATCTCGACGATAGTGAACCTTTTAAAAAAAATATCACTATACCATAAATATCCTTGAGTAGAATCTTAATGACATTCTACTTTTGAAGCTAAGGTTCACACTTCATACTAAGGTTTCTTAAGCTGAGGATGTAATCAACTAGGACTCATTGGGTTTTGGCTCTTCAACAACTATGTCCCCTATAGTCACCTTTAACTTAGTTCCTACAAATCTTTTCATGAGAGACACTCTAATTAGGTGAATATCTTCATTGAACTATTGGGTAGTTTAGTGTACCAATCAAATGCCACATCAACTAGGCTATTAATAAATCATCTAAATAAAATAGCATCGCTATATCCAAAGACTTCAACAACTAGCTTTAAAGTGGGCAATGCGTCGCTATGGATTCCACTACCAAAAAAAAATCTCAAAGGATGTTGGCACAAACACTTGAGGATATTGGATTACATCAAAATTTTCTAAGTTAAGTCTTTCTTTTAGAACTAATGAGGATGTTTGGGTTTAAGCCAATACCTCCACTTATTGTTCCACCAAAATTCTTGATATCTTACTCTTGAAGAGCGATTATATATGTCCCTTATATATACTACATAAATCTTCATCTAAAGGAGTACGCTTTTGTTCTAATCCATTATATGCACTAATTGAGGCTTATCTACCTCTATAGGTGTGGTCTGGGATTGAGGTTATCCCTGAAGGGCTAAGACTATTGATATCAACTCTTCTACCCTTCATTCCATATGATTTAGTTTGACATATTTCTATTTAAATTAAAATAATAGTTGTTGAGACAAGTCTAACACCTTACCTTCCTTCTCTTCTCCCATGGGATAAGGCAAGGGGATCCCGCCATTTTCATTATTGCTGTGGAATATCTCTCTAGAAGCCTTAAGCAGATGTTTTGTAAAATTCGTAACATGTTTTACAAAACTAGGGGTGGATTTCCCATCTCCCACCTCAGCTTTGCTGATAATTTCATTATATTATGTAACGGATCAACCCTCTATATTAAAATGTTATGTAAATTCCTTACTTTATTTGGTAGGGAAAGTGGCTTGAACATTAACCCGACAAAGTTATTTTATTTCTAGTCGTCGATTTCATCACCTAATCAATGATATTAAGAATATTATGGGCTTTGCTCATCAAATTCTGCCTATTAAAGGTACCTTTATATCGAGGAACAAAAAAGATCCTCCCTATTTGATGATATTATTCAAAATATATAAGAAAATTTCCTCTTGGGAGTTCCATTTACTTTCCTTTATGCTAGACTTATCCCGATCAAAAGTATTTTGCTTTTTTGCCTCTATCTGCTCTCCAATATTGTGCCTATCATTTCTATTATTAAAAAGATTAACATACTTATTAACAAATTTTTTTTGGGGATCTACCTCGTCTTCCAAAAAAACACATTGGGCTAGCTAGCACAACTATTGGGGATCTACCTCATCTTTCAAGGATGTTTGGCATGCTTTCAGACTTAAAACTCAAGAATCATTAGTTTTCATGAAAATCTAGAGTATTTCTATCCCTACCTCTTTCTCAGTTATAACTTGGAGTATTTTAAAGCACTACATTTCTATTGATGCCATCATCCTTAACAAAGGTTTCCATCTTCCCTCCAAATGCAAATGTTGTTTTCATATTGAAACTATGGATCATGTCTTCGTGAATGGCTCTATAGCTACTAAGGTTTGGAGGTAGTATGATAGTATGTTAAACACTCTCCTTTGATGGATCCCTCTATCATGCCTTCTTCAAACTTTTCTTTCTTATACCCAAGGGCCATGTCAAAGGTATGTTTGCTACTCTGTGGTATATCCGGTGGGATACCACGATGCTTAGCATCATTTCTATCCTATGAACTATCGCCATATTATTGCTAGCCAAATGTAAAATTACATCTCTTTATAAAGTGATCTCATTACTTTAATTTCAAAGGGTTTAAACATTGGGCTTAACCTTGGGATTATTCTCCCCTATTCTTAGTTTGAGCATACTCATAAATTTATATATTGGATAAAGCCTAATTATCATGTCACTAAGGTCAACACTGATGGATTAGTTTCTAATGGCTTTTATGGTTGTGGGGGGATTTTAAGAGATTATAGAGGAAAAGTGATCTCTGCTTTTGTTGTTCCTTTAAGACCTTGTTATGTTCTATTTGCTAAGCTTTATGGTCTTCACTATGGGATTGCTGTCTGCATTCAGAAAGGATTCTAGAAAATTTAGTTTGAAATTGATGCTCTCCTTCTCTTGGAATTATTAAAGTCGGGAGCTCATGGCAATGTTGAAGTTTTCTATTTACTTAACCATACGAGGGGGCTTCTTACCACCCTTGATTATCATATTTCTCATATCTATCATGAAGGTAATTCACGTGCTAATTTTCTTGCTAATTGGGGTGCAAAGTCCTCTTCTAAGAATTTATTCTCTAATGATAATATTCCTTCCTTCTTACGGGGGCTTGTGAATTTAGATAAAATAAGTTTACCCTATGTTAGAAATATTTAATTTCATTTTATTACCTGGTGGTTCAACCTTTTGGTTGGGTGGGGCTAGCCTCCCATCTTAGGCTGTTGTTGCTCTATCCCCTCTTGTCCTGACCGCATTTGGGTGCCGACTAGTCTTATTTGTTTTAGTGTTCTATTTGGGTTATGTTGCTCTTGTTGTTTCATTTTTTGTATTTCATGCTCTATTTATGTATCTACCTGCAGCTCTTTTCTATTTATGTTCCAATGGTGGATCTTGCTATTGCTCCATCTGTCGGATAACTGTTTCTTGTCCTAATATATGGGTTAAAATGATCTACTGTTTGGCTTTAGTGCTCTTCCTAAAATGCCTGGGATTGTATCCACCCACCTTTTCCAATTGTACCCACCGGAGATATCTCTTCTTTTCTTTTGTGGTCTGCTTATTATTTCGGCATTCCCTATATCAGTTTTTGTTGGGCTCACTTTTTGGTTTTCGGTCTGTTGTTCACTGGGAAGTTATGGTGGCTGGTTTGTTGACTGCTGTGGTTGGTTGTTTGGTCAACTATGGTACCGCTTTTAAGATTGCCTATTGTGAAAGATTTATGCCCTGATTGAGGGTTTGTCCCAATTTTTTTACCATATTATTATGGCTTTGCTGTATGGATGTTTTCACTACTTTTGGTATGTTGTGTTCTTTTGGAACCATATATAAGTTGAAATCATGCATGCTGACTTGGATGTTGTCATTTAACAACTGTTGATTTATCTCTATGGAATGACCCTTTGGGTTGTTGTGGGCTATCCTTCGGATATCTGTTGCCATTATTTGGGCTTTCTAGTTGATAAAAGAATGTTGTCTTCCCTTTATCTTTTGTATCTGTGTGGCTTTCTCTCCGGTGTATGTGCTGCTTTATATACTTTGGTATTCCGACCACACTCTCATCCAATGGATGGGTTGTTTCCGTGTTTGTTATGATGGTTTGATTTCACCATCGGCAAGAGATGTTGTTGTATCCCTTCCTTTGGATTTGGATGCACATGGCGCCCCAAGTTGGTGTGATCATGGAGTTTCCACAACTCTCTCTCTCTCTCAATTTTCTATTTCTACGCTTTTATCTCATATCACTTTAATGCTAACCTTCTTTCTAGATGTTTGCAGATTCTGTGTTCATCTCTTGTAGGTTATTTCTTTCTGGAGGTATAAACTTCTTCAGCCTCAACCTTCGTTGTTGTGAGCTAGCTTTGATGTTTGCTCATGTGTATATTTTGCTTTCTTTGGTATTTTCTTTTTTTTTTATTGTGTGGGTTGTACTTAGTCAGGGAATTTACTCTCTAAGATGATAGTTTTAATTAGCTCAAGTTTATCCCCTTGGACCTTGTAACTCTTTTAGCAATAAAATTCCTCTATATGGGGTTCCCCAATATATATATATATAAGGAATTTAGGGGTTTCATATACAATGCCATCCCTCAATTTTTTTTATTCTCACAATGAACATTTCTCCCCCACTCATTCTATATCATTTGGGAACGGCTCATCCAATCATTTCTTTATTAATTTTTATTTTCTGAAAAGATCTCTATTTTTTCTCCAATCTAATATTTTTATGTTATTGGAAGTGAGCTATTTTTATTTGTATATTTTGTATTTATCATATTCAAAATATAAATAAAATTATTTGATTTTATAATTTAATATAATGATATTTAAATATATAAAAAAACTCAAATGATTATGAATTAAACATGTATATAATAACTAATTATGTAAAATCTTTATAGTTTTGACCTATTATTTAAAATTATTATAATTATTTTAAAATCATATCAACTAATCCACCAAGTATGTTTTCTTTTCAATTTTCCGTCATCTTCTAATATAATTTTCTTGAGTTCTATGGATCGATTAAAAGAATTTAGATGGCTATTCTCATTCACTATTCACATAGCAAATGCTAAACCAAAACACCGATATTAACATGAAGCTTAGTGGGACCGTGACGTTACGCACCACCTATATGTGCAATGGTGGCCACTAACCTAGAGCCAACCTTTGATCGCCTAACCCCATCTGATAAGTATAGTTACACGCGTAGAATGCTATTTTTTATATAACAATGGTAGCTTCCTATATTTCATCTAAGGATGTGGGACTTAAAGATGACCAGAAAGAATTATGACAAAGAAGAGCCATCATATGTCCTCCTGCCATCAACTAGCATGGTTTTTAGTTCTTTTCCATACATGTAAATGAGAAAATAGCTAATGCGATATATGAATGAATAAAAATATTAAAATTATTATTACATTAAATTCGTTTTATATTCATTTTAAAGAAGATTTTATAAGATTATGAGCTACTCAAATTTGAGTTAATTTGACTTATGCTTTTGATGGAATCATCTAAAGTAAAATAAAGTTTTAAATGATTATGAAAAAAAATTTTGTTTGATATAATATTTTATATAAACTAAGAATAAATAATAAATATAATGTATAGATTATAGCAAAAAATTAAATAAATTAAAAAATAGAATAGCTTCTAAAATTGATACCTCATCTTATAATATTTACAAAGTTGAAAATTACTTTTTAGCTATATTTTGAAGAATCTACTGTGAATATATTATAATTTATAATTTGATTTAATAAAATAATGATTGGTAGAATGTAGATTAATGACTTCATTAGCATTTTAATATCACAGAACCCTAAATGACTATATCACATTTGAAAGACATGAATACTAATCTTCATTGTATTTGAAGAAGTATTGATTGTTGTGAGTAGCCTTTCAATGAGATCATATAAAAAAAATTTATTGATCTTTACCTTAATATCAAAAAAGAAACGATCAAGAATTTTTTATGGAATGTTGGATTTTGGTTTGCTATAATGATAGAATTATTAAGACTAGCTTAGTTAATTTACAAAAGAAAATTTGAGGCAAACATAAATCAAAAGCACCAAGCTAACAAAGATCAATATTTCAATAAAAATAATTTATTTAATAATTAAAATTATAAAGCATTTCAAGTTATATTTATAGAAATTATAAGGCTTTTGGCCTAAGATATTTGAAGAAAAAATAAAAAAAGAAAATAATAGAAATAGAGTTTGGCCATTAATGAATGATAAGTCCCAACCAATCATTTTAATGTCTCTTTATATCAAAGTCAATTATAAAAGTTTCTAAATGAAAAATAAAAATATAAAAATATTAACATTTTACTTAGAAGTTTATAGTTAAACCTATTATTTGATCTCTTCCTTGGCATTAGCCATAACACATGTAATTGAGTTTTAAATTTCATTTTTTTTTTTTATGCATGATTTTCTACTTCAGTGGATTCTACTTAGAGAATAATCTTCCATCTTCCACCATAGACCCAACACATCTCAAGGATTGCCATAAGCAAATGTTAACCATCGACCTTTTAGAAATGATCACCAACTAATATTCATATCTTTTTTATTTATGCTTAATTTTACATAATCAGTTGATTCACAAGTATCTTCGTTGGTATTTGGCTCTTAATTGTAAGTCAAGTATTTACATAAGTTTCTAAGATTAATAGATTTCCTCCTTATCAATTTTATGTTTATTTTAAAAAGATAAATTCTTTTCGATAGCTAACTCAGATGTCTCATTTACTACCTTAAATCTCTCTATCAAACTCACTATTATTGGCCTTTCTTAATTTTACACTTCCTTATATCATGGAAATTAATGCTTTGGGTGCTAGCATTGACACAATCCTCGAGAAAATAGCTTATTACTTTGTCTTTTATAGACTACTCTATGCTACTGCCATAGATCATATAATGTGTGAATTGCTTATAACTTTAGTAAGTTTTCCACCTACTTATATAAAGATGTCTTTATTTCTCAATGATAAAATTTTTACTTCTTTACATCAATATCTAACTCCTTCAATTTTAAATGATTTTCTAGCATTCGAGGCCATAGTGATTTGAAAGTCTTGTATGATTGATGTCAACAAACACTATTAGCAATAATTATCTAACCCTTATCACTCGCCATCATCATCATTCTTACTCATACATGGAGTTCAAAGCATGTTAGTAAGTATAATGGATGGTGTAAATTAGTTTAATTGAGCATTAGTTGTATTTATATTTTGTTAGAGAAAATTGATAAAAAATTTTCATGTTTAAATCATATTCTAATTATTAATATTAATAGTAATTAAATTATTCATCTACACCTAAAAAATTTTGAATTTTCCTTTATCTAAAATCTATTCATATTTGATATGTGTATAGATATATACATAATAAAAAAGAGTGTCATAAGTAGCTCAATATGGCTATTTATGTAAAAAAAAAAATTAAATATTAAAAGATTCAAATTTTATTTTTAATATTTTAAAGTAAAATAAATTATTTTTAAAATTTTAAATAATTTATTTTATTTTAATTCTTTAAAATAAATAAATTGTCATTTAAGGGCTTAGTTTTATTGTAATTTTAGATGATTATTTTTGATGTGAAATGGACATTTTAATTTTGATTAAATAAAAGCTCTATCTTGTAATTTCTAGCTTTTTTCTCTATATGTTGAGAATATTCTTACAACTTCTATTATTTTAGGACATCTACATAATTTTATGCATTTATATATCTAACACCTAAAATTTAATATTTACATGCATAAGCACTCAAATCTTTAACATAACATCAAAAATATCATTACTATTATATTTTTTAAAGAATATACTTTTATGTATAGGTAAGTATTAATATAAATAACAAAAATTTAATATTAGATATGTAAATAAATAAATTTTTGGGACTATGCATGCAAATCTTTCTATTTTTTTTAATCAATTTGTGAGGAGAGAAATGGGTCTAACATAATGTTACAGTTCAGTAATGCCATCAAATCCACACTTTTAGCACACTAATACTTAATTTTATTATAATTGTGATTAAATTTATGATAAAACAAATAAAAAATAAAATTTGAGTTGAAATATCATAATGAAAGCTGTGGTAATAAATTGTAAAAAATTATTATTTTTGAAATAGATGCATTATGTAAATAGTTAATCAACTCTTATATTATTAATTTTAAATAAATTTAAACCTTTTAATATTATTCAAATTAAAAGTTGATTAGAAGACTCACTCATTTTTTATTTCAAGAAAATATTTTATATTAAATTACTTGATGAAGAGTGTGATTATATAATCTCATTAGTTTTTTTTAGATGCTCAAAATAATTTCAATTTTAAATGTTCTAATAGCTAAATTGTTTTTAGCATATATTTATTTTATTCTTCACCAAAAAAAAGATGCCCAATCAAGCATGGATCCAAATTTTATTATAATAAATACTTAAAAGTATAGTTAAAATTTTTAAAATTCAAATGATCTCTAAATCTTGAGCTAAAACGTTTATTTAAACTAAAATAATCAAATAAACCTAAATTTATTTAATTCTATTTATCATTAAAATAAATAAATATTTAAAAAAATTACATCATTAAATAAATCAAGTCCCCTCGATAGAGTTATTCATGATTTTAACTAAATTAATCAAAATATCACTCAAATATATAAATAAATCATCATTTTACACATGAGTAGACTTGGAAGAAGGTTTATAGATTTAAAGAATCTAAGAGTTATATCCATTCATTAATTGTAGTCTCAGATAATTTCAATAACCTCAAAATTAACTATTTAGTTTGCATTTATATGAAAAGAAATTAATGCAAGAAATCTAACTTTTTGAGTATTTGGTATAAAAAGTAAAATCAGAATGAATTGTAGTGTATTAAATTAGAATATCATTTTAGATTTAATTACCATTAAAATTCCAAATACATCCAAGATAAAATATTATATAACGACAATTTCAAAATATTTTATATTATATTTATTTACCAAAAAAATATATGTATTTATAAAGTTTTAATCAAACAATCTAAAATAATCCAAATACCCACTATATTTTTTTTATAATACATTTATTTTACATTATTTTTTTTTTTTAGTTAACCAAATATCCTATCGGTAACTCAGTGAATCCATTATTAAGAAGGAAGAAAAAGAAAGAATGGATAACAAAAAACATGGAGACAAATTCAACCGTGTGGTTGCCAAAGTCCACTCATTTTCCATAAACCATACCTCTCTATCCCAATCTCTCAGTCCAGTATTTATGCACCTATCTTGACAACTTCAGGGAAGAACTCTCCCTTCAACTGGAATGGCCTCCGCCACTCTGTCCACTACTGCTTACCCTTCTCAGGTAACTGCGCCTTAAACTTATCTTTTTCTTGCAAAAACACTTATCTGCAAACTTAGCTGGAGATAATGTTATTCTCTACACATAAATTCTAAGCCTTGATATAGTCTACTGTTTATCGGGCAGCTCTGCTCCAGTAAAAATAGAATATATGCACCATCGCATGCTTTGTTTTACAAGCCAACATATGCTTCGAGAGAGAAAATTTTAAAATAGAGACAATGTAATTATAGGTATGATTTAAAAATTTTTTTTATAAAATAAAGTATTTAAATTTTAACATGAGTGTATTTTTTTTTTTCCATGATTTTCTAAAGAGAGAGAGAGAGAGAGAGAGAGAGAGAGAGAGAGAGAGAGAGAGAGAGAGAGAGGTAGAGCCATTTTATTAATTTTTTTAATTAATATAATTATTTAAAATATTTAAAATATATAATTTAAAAATATTTTTTTATAAAATATTTAATAACTAAATATTTATTTATTTAGTTATTAATTAATTAATTTATATATATATAATTAAATATATAATTTAAAATATTTTTAATTTATATATAAATTTTATAAATTTATTTAATTATTTTATTAATTAATATAATTATTTAAAATATATAATTTTATTAATTTTTGTTAATATATAATTTAAAATATTTAAAATATATAAATAAATAAAGAAACAAATAAATTATATAAATAAAGTAATTATATATATATATATTTATAAATTTATTTAGTTATTTATATATTTAAATTATATAAATATTTTTAAGTTATATAAATAATTTAAATATTTAAAATATATAAATAAATAATTAGTTATTTATATATATATTTATTTATTTAATTAGTTATTTATTTATTTAAAAACATTTATTTATTTAAAATATATAATTAGTTAAATAAATAAATAAAAAAATTTTAAATTATATAAATATTTAGGTTATAATTACTTAATATTTTGTTAATAATATTTAAATTCATTAAGCTAAATTTTAAGTCACAAAAGTAGAAATCTCCATAAAAAAAGAAATCTCCACAAAAAAAAAAAGAGAAATGTATAATTTATTATAGTAATTTATGCTATAAAATTATATATAAAAAAATTTTTTTTATAAAGTTGAATGATATTGCATTTGTTAATTAATTATATTAGAAGGATATTTTCATATTTATTGTTATGTATATTTATTTAATTAAATTATGTTAATATATTTTGTTATAAATTTTATAATTATGTGATTAGCATCAGTTAGTAATAAAAATGCTACAATAACGTAATCTTTAATATGGCTAGGTTTGGAAATTATTTAAATTATCTAAATAATAGATAAATTATTAAAAAATAATTGAGTTTATGTTCAAATTTTCTAAAAATAAATAAAATTTATAATAATTTAAATATTTTTTTTATATAAATCCACCTAAAACTCCTAAATTCATGTGTGAGGTGATGTGCTTAGATAATTCAATGCTCTAATTATGAGATTGAGGAAGTGTAGATTGTTGATCACTTTATATTATTTTTATTATAAATTTATGATGAATGTTAAATCCTTCAACGAATTGTGCTATCATTCAGAGCTAAACCCTTGAAGTTAAATCAACCACAAGTGTTCCATGTAAGGGTTCCACGATTATTAAGTTTTATTTACTAATCAATGATTTGATGGTTTAAGTTTACTTCATTAAGATTAATTTCAGATTTAGCTAATACTTAAAGGGTTCCATGTAGTTAATTTAATCAGGTTTAAATTTATGTTTCATTAGGTTAAGGTTTAGTTTGGTTTGAATTGAAGATTATGTGATATTTATTTGATTTAATTTAGGATTCTATTAATGAGGATTTAAATATTATTTTATTTTAAAATTTAGATTAAAATTTTATTTATTGAAATTTAACTTTAATAAATTCAATTATTGGTTTTATTGACTTGTTAAATCTAATTAAGTGACTTTAGATTTATATGATTTTAAAGATTGAAAATGTTTATTACAGTGTTCTAATGTTAATAGAGATGTTTTGGGTT
Organism: Cymbidium sinense; assembly: GCA_021442155.1. Classification (NCBI taxonomy): domain Eukaryota; kingdom Viridiplantae; phylum Streptophyta; class Magnoliopsida; order Asparagales; family Orchidaceae; genus Cymbidium; species Cymbidium sinense. The sequence goes on along the minus strand of CM038221.1, from coordinate 135,400,727 downwards.
GATTCTATTAATTTTTATAATTTATACAATTTTAACTTCATTTAAATTGACCTAAAAGTTGAAAATTTAACAACTTTTGATCCAGAAATAATTTTACTTGCAAATTTCATCTCCCTAAAATTTCATCTTGATCAAACATATATTTTTGGGTTAATTAAAAATTTAATGATTCCATTGAAACTCAAATTAAGCTCAACACATTAGAAACTAATTGGGGCTTTTAATTTTCTTTAATTCTCTAAAGGATGAATTCTAAGAGGTTTATATATAATTTTTGAAATTTTAATTGATTTATTATATTTTTTACAGTTCATATCATTTAATTAATTTGTTCAATTCAACTAATCCCTTAATTAAGTGGAGTTTGAAAACTTTCCTATATTTTGTTCTCATTGTAAAATTCATGGGCATGGGATTTCTGAAAGCTTTGTGGTTCACCCAAATCTAAAGATAAATTTTTTTGTGCCTCCTAAAGCTTCTCCATCTCTTAAGGCTCCTTTGATTGTATCACAAAATGTTATGGTCACTAATACACCACCGATATCGACGGTCATTGCTTTGAGATTCTTATCCCCAACGATTCACAAACACCGAATTAGTTTGACTATGCTTGCTAATAATGATGCGATTCCTTCTAATGGAAATCACTTACAACGCAACAATATTGGCATTAATGTTACTAATAGCAGCTCTAAATCCCCTATGGTTGCTGATTTCCTAACTAATGCAAATTCCCTTACCTTTGTGTCACCCTTAACCAAAGGTAAAGTGAATGACCTTGTAGGAATGGCTGATGTGCAATATTTAGAGATAGTTTCTACTCTTGATTTAGGTATTTGTGTTTTGCCACTTCTAATCCTTCTTGTGCTTCTTCTTCTAACCTTGACCTGATTCCAAATCTGTCTTTACATCATAATAATGATTTGAAAGAAGGTGAAGTGGCCTACAATCCCCAGGTGCCTCTTTTTTCCAAGCAATTTACTGATCATTCATTATCTGACGGTGATGCTGTGGATATGACCAATAAATTTTAGATAGTTATCAAATCCTCTAAATTTAAATTTTCTAACTTACGAGTTACTAGATCTCCCTCTTACCAAAAAATTAATGGTTTCTTCTTATTTGGAATTCTAGAGGGATTGACCCTCTGCGTAATGCAATCAGTAATTTAGTTCGGTCCCAAAATATTTCTTTCTTGGCCATTTTGGAACTCTTTATCCTACCTTCTAACATTTATTTTGTTGCTAGAATGAGTGGTTTTGATAATTTCTTTGCTAACTCGAGTAATAAAATTTGGATTTTTCGGAGAAGTCCTTTTGTTTTACATGTTCTGCAGGATTTACACTAGGTTGTAAATGTTAAAATCACTTATGATAATTGGTGTTGCTTTAGATCTTTGTATATGCTTCTTGCGGTATGGTAAAAGGATCATGGGAAGATCTAGTTAATTTCTCTTCCTGCCAATGTTCCCCTTTGTGGGTGGGGACTTTAACACTATCTCTTCCTCATCTGAACGAGTTGGTGGTAATGTGCCTAACCTATTCTCCATGGAGGATTTCAATAACATGATCTTGGATTGTCACCTTACTGATATTGGATTTATTGGATCTCATTTCACTTGGAATAATCACAGACTGTGGCAAAGATTAGATAAGATCCTATTTAACGATCTATGGATCAATCTTTTCCTATTACTTCTGTTGAATATCTCAATAGAACCTTATCCGACCATTCCCCTTTGCTCATCTTTGTCAAGGTTAGTGTGGATATACCCTCTTCTCATATTCCATTTTGGTTTCAAAATAGGTGACTTATGGACGATAGATTGAGGTGGTTGCTAATAATCATAACCTCCATCGATGATTCTATTATCGGATGACTAGATTATGTCTTAAAAAAGGCTTAAATAATGTCTTAAATGGTGGAACAAACACTGCTTCAAAAATCTTTTTACCAACATCAAAGAATCAGAACATTAGGTTATAGTTTTAGAAGACGCTTCAATTAATGATCCTTCCAAAATTGTCCTATTAAACTAAGCCAAAGATAGGTTAACATGCTACCAAGACATAGAGGAGACCTATTGAAAGCAAGAAGCTTCTTTAAAATGGATATCTGATGGAGATAGAAATACCAAACATTTCCATGCAATGGTTAAAAAGAAGAAGGCTCTCAAACACATTAAAAAAATTAAAACTAAGGAGCTTGTTGAGTCTGGTGTTTCTTTTTTTACTGAGCTCCTTAATAAAAATGTGAACTATGATGAGCTATCATGGCCTAAAGTTATCCCTAAACTCATTTCTGATGAAGATAACATTATGATTACTTCATTACCCTCTAAGTCTGAAATATCTTACACTTTGCATAATATGAATATAGATTCGGTGGCTGGTCGTGATGGCTTTACTACTTTATTTTATCAAAAGTACTGGTATATTATCAATGAAGATTTGATTAAAATTATTTTAGATTTTTTTAAAAGGAGTATCCTCCATAAATATTTTTCTAACACTTCCATTGTCCTAATCCCTAAAATAGAAAACCCTGAACTTTAGAGTCACTTTAGGCCAATTAGCCTTTGTACCTTTTTAATAAGCTCATCTCTAAGATCATGGCCAAAAGACTTAGTAGTCTACTCCCTAAAATCATCTCCCCAACCAAATTGGATTTGTTAAAGGTTGATCTATCTTAGATAATGTTCTATTAGCCCAAGAAGTTGTTCATGATTTAAATGCTAAGGTTCGATGTGGTAATCTAATTTTTAAGCTGGACAATTCCAAAGCTTACGATAATATTGGTTGAACTTTACTTAATAAAAGCATAACTCTTTTTGGATTCTCCAATCAGTTTATTACACTAATTAAGAATGATATTGAGTAATCTTGGTTTTTTTACTCATTAATGAGAGGTTCATGGCTTCTTCTTCCACCCATGGGATAAGGCAAGGGATCCACTCTCTTGGCCATTTTCATTATTGTGTGAATATCTCTGTAAGCTTGAGGATGTTTTGTAAAATGCCTAACATGTTATAGAAAACTAGGGGTAGATTTCCCATCTCCCATCTCAACTTTGCTGATGATTTCATTATATTCTGTAATGGATCGACCCTCTATATTAAACCACTACGTAAATTTTTTACTTTCTTTAGTAGGGAAAGTGGCTTGAAGATTAACCCTGACAAAAGTTGTTTTATTTCTAGTCTGTCAATTTCATCACCTAGAATCAATGCTATTAAGAACATTATGGGCTTTGCTCATCAAATTCAGCCTATTAAGTACCTGGGTACTCCTTTATATCGAGGAATGAGAAGATCCTCTCTATTTGATGATATTATTTAGAAAATATATAAGAAATTTTCCTCTTGGGAGTTCCATTTACTTTCCTTTGGCACTAGACTTATCATCAAAGTATTATTTGTTTCTTGCTCTCTACCGCTTTCCACTTGTGCTTATCATTATATTAAAAGATTAACGAATTATTAACAAATTTTTTTGGGATATACTCCTTCCAAAAAAAAATACACAATATGACAATGTTGGGGATCTACCTCGTCTTCAAAGATGTTTGGCATGCTTTCACTTAAAACTCAGAATTATTAGTTTTCACTAAAATCTGGTATTTCTATCCCTTCCTCTTTCATTTTAACTTGGTATTATAAAGCACCATTCTGTTGATGCCATCCTCCAACAAAGGTTTCATCTTCCTCCAAATGCCAATGTTGTTTTCACAATGAAACTATGGATCATGTCTTCGTGAATGGTCTCTATAGCTACTAAATTTGAGCTATGATAAGATGTTAAACACTCTCCTCTTTGATGGATTCCTCTCATCATGCGTTCTTCAAACTTTTTTAGATCAAGACATGTCAAAGGTGTGTTTAGCTACTACTCTGGTATATTTGGTGGGATACACATGCTTAGCATCATCATTTCTATCCTATGAACTATCAACGATATCATTAGAGCCAAATGTAAAATTACATCTCTTTAAAGGTGATCTCATACTCCCTCTAGTTTCAAAGTGTTTAAACATTTGGCCCTAAACCTGGGATTATTTTTCGCTTAAATTTGAGCATACTCATTAATTTATATTGGATAAAGCATAATTATCATGTCACTAAGGTACACACCAATGGATCAGTTCTAATGGTTTTATGGTTGTGGGGAATTTTTAGAGATTATATAAAGGTGATCTCGCTTTATTATTCCTTTAAGACCCTATTCTATTCTTTTTGTTGAGCTTTATGGTCTTCACTATGGGATTGCTGTCTGCATTCAGAAAGGATTCTTGAAAATTTAGTTTGAAATTGATGCTCTCCTCCTCTTGGATTTATTAAATTTGGGAGCTCATGGCAATGTTATAGTTTTCTATTTACTTAACCATACGAGGGGACTTCTTACCACCCTTGATTATCATATTTCATACCTATCATGAATGGTAATTTCCTTGCTAATTATAAAAAGTCCTCTTGAATTTATTCTCCAATGATAATATTCCTTCCTTCTTAAGGGGCTTATGAATTTAGATAAAACATGTTTACCTTATGTTAGAAATATTTAATTTAATTTTATTACTGGTTTGTTCAACCTTTTTGGTGGGGATGCCTCCCATCTTAGTTTGTTTGCTTTTTGTCCCTCTCTTGTCCGTGGCATTTGGGTGTAGACTAGTCCCATTATTTGTTTCTTATGCTCTATTTGGGTTATGCTCTTACTATTTCATTTTGTTTTTTGTGCTCTATTTATGTATCTCCCTTCAGCCCTTTTCTATTTATATTCCAATGGTGGATCTCCATCTATTGGATAGCTATTTCTTGTCAATATATTTTAAATAATCATGCTTGGCTTTAGTGCTCTTCCTTAAATGCTGATTGTATCCACCCACCTTTTCTTATTCTACTAGAGATATGTCCTCTTTCTTTGTGGTCATGTTTAAAGATTCCCTATATTAATTTCTATTGGGCACTCTTTTGGTTTTCTTCTATTGTTAACTCGAAGTTATGGCTAGTTTATTAATTTTGTGCGGTTGGCTACTCTTGGTCAACTATGGTATTTAAGATTCCCTATGTGAAAGATTTATGCCCGATTTAGGATTTGTTTCCTAGTTTTTACCATATTATTATGGCTTTCGTATGGATGTTTTCACTACTTCTGTATGTTGTATACTCCGAAATCATGCGCTCTGACTGATGCTCTCATTTATCCTAACGTTGATTTATAACTTTCAATGATTCTTGTTGTATGCATTCTGATATTTCATATTATTTCTTTCCAATAAAGGAATGTTGTCTTCTTTATCTTTTGTATCATGGCTTTCTCTCCCTGTATGGCTCTTTTTTATACTTTGGTATCTCTTTTCGACCACTCTCATCCAATGGATTTTGTTTCTGTTTGTAGGTTATTATGGATGGTTGATTTCACCAATTCTTTGGCTAGTAGTAAGATGCTGTTGTATCCTTCCTTTGATTTGAAGCACATGGTGGCTATTAGGATCTTATCTGACTTGTTTCCACAACTCTCTTTCTCTCTTAATTTTCTGTTCTACCTTCATTTTATCTCATATCAATTTTAATGCTAATTCTTTCTATATGTTTGTAGATTGTTCATCTCTTAGGTTATTTCTTTCAGGTATAAACTTCTTCAACCTCAACATTATGTGCTAACTTTGTTGTTTACTCATGTGTATCTTCCTTTGTATTTTCTTTTCTCTTTATTATCTAGTTGTACTTGGGATTTACTTTCTGGATGATTGTCTCTTATTAGCTCTAGTTTATCCCTCTTTGACTGTACTTTTTTTTATTTTATCAATAAAATTCATATGGGGTTCTAATATATATATTATATATATATATATATATATATATATATATATATATATATATATATATATATATATATATATATATATATATATATATATATATATATATATATATATATATATATATCGATAGAAAATTATATGGAATTTAGGGTTTCATATACAATGCCATCTCAATTTTTTTTTTCTCACAATGAACCTTTCTCCACCCACTCATTCTATATCATTTAACCCTCATATTAATCATTTTATTAATTTTTTTATTTTCTAAAAGACTTATTTTTTTTCTGCAAAATAATATTTTTATGTTATTGGAAGTGAGCTATTTTATTTGTATATATTTTGTATTTATCATTTTCAAAAATAATACAAATAATTATTTGATTTTATAATTTAATATAATGATATTTAAATATATTCTCAAATGATTATGAATTAAACACGTATATAGTAACTAATTATAAAATCTTTATAGTTTTGACCTATTATTTAAAATTATTATAATTATTTTAAAATCAGTATATCAACTAATCCACTCTAGTATGTCAGTTTCTTTTCAATTTTTCCCATTCGTCTTCTAATATAAAATTTTCTTGAGTTCTACGGATCGATTAATAAAGAATTTAGATGGCTAATTCTCATTCACTATTCACATAATAGCTGCTAAACCGAAACACTGATATTAACATAAAGCTTAGTGGGACCGAGACAAGATATATGTGCTTTTCCTATATTTCATGGTTAACCGTCCAAATAAATATTGATCATGTAAAGTTATTTATATCTAATATTCTATATTTCATCTATGTTGTGGACTTAAAGATGACTCAGCAATCATCGGTATCTATGTTTCTCCATGCTTACTTTTTTAGTTCTTTTCCATACATGTAAATGAGAAAATATTAATGCGACATATGAATGAATAAAAATATTAAAATTATTGTTACATTAAATTGTTTTTTCTTTTATATTCATTTTAAAGAAGATTTTATAAGATTAGAGATAAATTTGAGTTAATTTAACTTTTTTGCTTGAAAATCATCCTGATTAAGTAAAATAAAGTTTTAAATGATTATGAGAAAATTTTGTTGATATAATATTTTATATAAACTAAGAATAAATAAAAATATAACGTATAGATTATTGCAATTAAATAAATTAAAAGTGAATAGCTAAAATTGATCCATCTTATAATATTTAGAAAGTTGAAAATTACTTTAGCTATATTAGAATCTACTGTGAAAATATTATATCTTATAATTTGATTTAATAAAATAGATGATTGGTAGAATATTCTACAAATTTTCATTATTTCATTTTAAAATATATTTAAATCCTAAACATACCTTATATCACATTAAAGACATGAATACTAATCTTCATTGTTTTGAAGAAGTATCTTATGAGTATTTTTCAATGAGATGAAGATATACAAAAAATTATTGATCTTTGCCTAATATCAAAGAAACGATCAAGAATTTTAGTAATTTAAGGGATTTTGGTTTCTATAATGAAAAAATATCTTAGTTAATTTAGAAAAAGTAAATTTGAGGCAAACATAAATCAAAAGCACCAAGCTAACAAAGATCAATATTTCATTAAAAAATAATTTATTTAATATAAAATTATTAAATAACTAACCAGCCTTTTGATCGCTACTAATCATTAAATAATATATGGTTATAATAGAATGTTATTTATATAACAGTGATAGCTTCTTATATTTCATCTAAGGTTGTGGGACTTAAAGATGACTGCAAAAGAATTATGATAAAAGAGCCATAATGGTCCTCCTCATAACAACTAAAGCATTTTTTTAGTTCTTTTCCATACATGTAAATGAGAAAATAGCTAATGCGATATATGAATGAATAAAAATATTAAAATTATTGTTACATTAAATTCGTTTTATATTCATTTTAAAGAAGATTTTATAAGATTATGAGCTACTCAAATTTGAGTTAATTTAACTTTTGCTTTTGATGGAATCATCTGATCTAAGTAAAATAAAGTTTTAAATGATTATGAGAAAAATTTTGTTCGATATAATATTTTATATAAACTAAGAATAAATAATAAATATAAGTATAGATTATGAAAAAAAATTAAATAAATTAAAAGTAGAATAGTTTTCTTAAAATTGATACCTCATCTTATAATATTTAGAAAGTTGAAAATTACTTTTTAGCTATATTTTGGAGAATCTACTGTGAAAATATTATATCTTATAATTTGATTTAATAAAATACGATGATTGGTAGAACGTAGATTCTACAACAGCTTCATTATTTCATTTTAAAATCACGGCCGCAATCCTAAACATACCTTATATCACATTGGAAAGACATGAATACTAATCTTCATTGTATTTGAAGAAGTATTGATGGTTATGAGTAGCCTTTCAATGAAGTGAATATATATAAAAAAAATTATTGATCTTTACCTTAATATCAAAAGAAACGCTCAAGAATTTTTTTTAGTGGAATGTTAAGGGATTTTGGTTTGCTATAATGAAAGAATTATTAAGACTAGCTTAGTTAATTTAGAAAAAGTAAATTTGAGGCAAACATAAATCAAAAGCACCAAGCTAACAAAGATCAATATTTCACTCAAAATAATTTATTTAATAATTAAAATTATAAAGCATTTCAAGTTATATTTATAGAAATTATAAGACTCTTGGCCTAAGATATTTGAAGAAAAAAAAATAAAAGAGAAAATAAGAGGGAAATAGAGTTTGTGGCCATTAATGAATGATAAGTCCCAAATCATTTTAATGTCTCTTTATATCAAAGTCAATTATAAAGTTTCTAGATGAAAAATAAAAATATAAAAAATATTAACATTTTACTTAGAAGTTTATAGTTAAACCTATTTTTGATCTCTTCCTTGGGCATTAGCTAACACATGTAATTGAGTTTTAAATTAAAAAAATTTTTTTTATCAACATGATTTTCTACTGAGTGGATTCTACTTGAGAATAATCTTCCATCTTCCACCATAGACCCAACACATCTGAAGGATTGCCATAAGAATGTTAACCATCGCACGTTTGGAAATCATCACCAACTAATATTCATCATTTTTTATCTATGCTTAATTTTACATCAATTCACAAGTATTGATTATTTGGCTCTTAATAAGTCAAGTATTTACATAAGTTTCTAAGATTAATAGATTTTCTCCTTATCAATTTAATGCTTTGTTTTAGACAAATTCTTTTCGATAGCTAACTCGGGATGTCTCATTTACTACCTTAAATCTCTCATATGAAACTCTATTATTGGCCTTTCTTAATTTTACACTTCCTTATATCATGGAAATTAATGCTTTGGGTGCATTGACACAATCCTCATTCAAGAAAAATAGTTTATTACTTTGTCTTTATAATACTCTATGCTCTGCCATAGATCACATAATGTGTGAATTGTTTATAACTTTTAGTAAGTTTTCCACCTACACATATAAAGATAGTCTTTTATTTTTCAATGATAAAATTTTACTTTACATCAATATCTAACTCCTTCAATTTTAAATGATTTTCGCTTAGCATTCCGAGGCCATAGTGATTTGAAAGTCTTATTATGATTGATGTCAACAAACACTATTATAAATAATTATTGTCTAACCCTTATCATTATCATCATCATCATTCTTACTGGTGCAAACATGGGAGTTCAAAGCATGTTAGCGGCAAGTATAATGGATGGTGTAAATTAGCGAATTGAGCATTATCATATTTTTGTTTAGAAAAATTGATAAAAAAATTTTCATGTTTAAATCATATTCTAATTATTATTAATAGTAATTAAATTATTCATCAACACCAAAAAAGTTTGAATTTTCCTAATCTAAAATCTATTCATATTTGATATGTGTATAGATATATATATGATAGTTGAAAAGAGTGTCATAAGTAGCTCAATATGGGCTATTTATGTAAAAAAAAAGTTTAAAATATTAAAAAGATTCAAATTTTATTTTTAATATGTTTAAAGTAAACTAAATTATTTTTTAAATTTTAAATAATTTATTATTGTTTTAATTTTTAAAATAAACAAATTATTGTATTTAATTTAGTTTTATTGTAATTTTAGATGATTATTTTTGGATGTGAAATGGACTTTTATTTTTTGATTAAATAAAAGCTCTATCTTGTAATTTCTAGCTTTTTTTTATATGATGAGAATATTCTTACAACTTCTATTCTTATGGATCTACATAATTTTATGCATTTATATATCTAACACCTAAAATTCAATATTTACATGCATAACACTCAAATTTCAATATAACATCAAAATATCATTACTATTATATTTTTTTTAAAGCAATTTCCTTAATTATAGGTATTTAAAATATAAATATAAAAAATTTAATATTAGATATGTAAATAAATAAATTTCTATGCATTAAATCTTTCTGTTTTTTTTAATCAATTTGTGAAGAGAAATGGGGTCTAAACTAATACTTTTATGCTAATTTTCATTTTAATTGTGATTAAATTTATTTAATGATCAAAAACAAATAAAAATAAATAAATTTGATTGAAATATCATAATGAAATTGTGGTAATAAATTGTAAATAAATATTATTTTTAAATAGATGCATTTATATAAATAGTTAATCAACTATATTATTAATTTTAAATAAATTTAAATTTTTTAATATTATTCAAATTAAAAAGTTGATTAGAGTCACTATTTATTTAATTTCAAGAAAATATTTTATATTAAATTACTTGATGAAGAGTGTGATTATATAATCTCATTAGTTTTTTTTTAGATGAAAATATTTTCAATTTTAAATGTTGTAAACAAATATTTTATATATATTTATTTATTCATCACCAAAAAAATAAATCAAGCATGGACCAAATTTTATTATAATAAATACTTAAAAAATATATTAAAATTTTTAAAATTCAAATGATCTAAATCTTGAGCTAAAACGTATTTAAACTAAAATAATCAAATAAACCTAAATTTATTTAATTCTATTTATCATTAAAATAAATAAATATTTAAAAAAATTACATCATTTAATAAATCAAGTCCCCTATAGAGTTATTCATGATTTTAACTAAATTAATCAAAATATCACTAAATATATAAATAAATCATCATTTTACACATGAGTAGACTTAAGAAGAATTTATAGATTTAAAGAATCTAAATTATATCCATTCATTAATAATAGTCTCAGATAAAAATATAAATTTAAGTTTCAAGAAATTAATTGTATAAATTAAAAGAATTATAATAGTATGTTTATGTTTCAAGAAATTTAATTGTTATAAGATCAACATCTTAAATTAATAAAATAAATAAATATTATATTATTTGTAAAATAAAAGTTGTTATTTTTTTTTTAAATTAAAAAAATATTTTTTAAATATACATTTTATAGTAAATAATCTGTTGCTTTTTTAAATTAATAAATTTATTTTATTTTAAAATTAAATAATATTAATTTTGACTTCTTATTTAGTAGCATTAGTATAATACATTACTTAAAATAAAGACCAAATATCAAATTATTATTTTTTAAAAAAATACTCAATATTCAATTAATCTTAATAAAATATTATAAATAAATTAATAAATTATTTAAGATCAATCAATATAATAAATTTACATATATCAATAAATAACTTAGAGTGATCTATTTCATCTTTGGCTTTCATCTTTTAAAAATAATCATTTCTTTTCTTCTTTTACTCTTTTCATTTTAATTGATGAATTGATTTATGTAAATTTGTTCATCCTTTTATAACAAATTAATGAGCTATTAGTTTCCTACATTTAGAGTAGTAAATAATGTAAGAAATCTAACTTTTGAGTATTTGGTATTAAAGTAAAATTGTAATGCATTTGTAGTATTTGAAATGTAGAATTATCATTTAGATTAAATTACTGATTTGAATCAAATATCTAAGATAAAATATTTTGATGCATAAGTCTCACAATTCAAAAAAATACACATTATATTTATTTTACCAAAAAACACATATACTTATAAAGTTTTAAAATCAAACAATCTAAATAATCAAATACCCACTATTTTTTTTTTTATAATACATTCATTTTACATTATATTTTTTTTTAGGTAACAAATATCCTATCAGTAACTTAATCAACATTGCCATTATTAAGAAGGAAGTAAAAGAAGGAATGGATAACAAAAACCATGGAGACAAATTCAACCGTGTGGTTGCCAAAGTCCACTCATTTTCCATAAACCATACCTCTTTATCCCAATCTCAGTCAGTAAATGCACTATCTTGACAACAGGGAAGAACAGAACTCTCCTTCAACTGAATGGCCTCCCCACTGTCAATCGCTACTTACCCTTCTCGTGTAAATATTTAAACTTATCTTTTTCTTGCAGAATCACTTATCGACAAACTCATGGAGATAATGTTATTCATGCACATAAAACTTGATATAGTCTACTATTTATCAGCAGCTCAAAAAAAATGGAATATATGCACCATCACACGCTCGTTTACAAGCCAACATAAGGGTTGTAGAAGGATAGGAGTATGAAGGTTGCATGCAGCTACAAGCATTTCAGCTGATAGGGTTCGGACATGGGCAAAAGGAAGCTCATGAATCTTCTTCTTCTTGGAACCATTTCATGCCAATAGGGATGCGATTTATACCTATTTCTTTGTCCCTCTAGCAGATTCTCCTCTCTTTTTATTGTTTGCAATTGGATGCTGAATTTATTTTTTATGGTGAAAGAGATGGAAAATACTGAGTAAAATGTAGGAACACAATAGTGGGAAAGAAATCACAAGGGATTAGATGAAGGAGAAATCGAGATACCTTAAGAACACTAGTGAGATCTACAGAGAAATATATATGTGGGGAAGAAAAACACATTTTTTGATTAGTTCTCGCCTTAAAGACTTTTTTCATCTTCACCCATTGTGTATTTTATCACTTAGAGACTGCTTTTCAAAATTTAATGCTGATTGATGATTTTATTTGGAAATGAGATCATTAAACCAAGAGCCCACTAAGGAGAACACATGCATAAATCTAGTTAAAATTCTAACAAGAATTTTGCAAATTCTTTGATTTCTCTAAGAAAATAGAGGGCTAAAGGAACTCTCAAACTTGATAATCCAAATTTGTTTTATTTTGTATTTGAGAAGATTGTGATTTAAAGTCATCTTTGTATTGATTATACTCAAGTTGAAATGCTTTTGAGCTAGCTATATGAATATCTTTACTTTTGAGTGTAATGATATAGACCTTTGAGTCATGGGATAAATAGAGACACACCCGCCATGGGGAGAAAAGAGATAAAATTTTTTTTAACTAAAAACTAGTCATCAAACTTCCATAGCCAAATCTGATTATTACTGTTATCACCAAGCATCAAACAACTCAAACCTTGCTTATAAACCACGGCATTCTGAAGATCCCATGGAATTGCCAAACTATGCTACTCATCTATCTGGTCTTTATTGACTCAAAATACATTTCTAGTGTAGTTGGAAAATTTAAATTTTATATTTCTAGTGCAATTGGAAAATTTAAATATTAAAGTATGCTTTCTCACAAATTCATTCTTCCAAAAGCATAACGAAAAATTCTATACTAGGCTTGGTGTTTTGAACACTGGTGAAAAACTAGAGTAGTGATTACCTGATTGACTAATTTCTCTGCCATCAAGCAAAACTGTTTACCTTCTGTAGTGCTTATTGAAGGTGATCTTAGCCCAAGTGGAATTTCTCTAAAGTGATGTACAAGAGTACAAATTATAGAAATTAAGTTAATGCCATACATTAAAATTATGGAAGAGAGTAATGGAGCATAGATTACGATATGGTACAAAGTTTGTCAAAAATAGTTTGGATTTATGATGGGTAGTTCTACTATGGATGTTATGCATTTGGTAAGAGGTTTGATGGAGAAGTATAGAGTAAGGAGGATCTATATATGATATTTATTGATTTAGAGAAAGCATATAATATAGTTCCAAAAGAAGTGTTCTGGAGAGTTCTAAAAATGAAGGGATTTAACATTACCTACATTCAAGGCATTAAGGATATATATATTGAAGCTATCACTTGTGTTCAAATATGAGGAGGATTGACCAAATATTTTCCTATTTCAGTTAGATTACAGCAAGGATTAGCTTTAAGCCCAATTCTTTTTTGCTTTAGTTATGGATGTTCTTACTAGACATTTACAAGAGGATTGTGTTGGTGTATACTTTTTACTGATGATATTCTTTTTGTTGAAAAGATTAGAGAGAGAGTTCAAGAAAAACTTGAAATATGAAGGTCAACCTTAGAGTCTAAAGGCTTTCATTTGAGTAGATCTAAATTCCAATACATGGCGTGTAACTTTAGTTATAAAGATCTAATGGAGGAGTAGTGACAATGAGTGAAGTCATTAAATAAAGTGAACATTTTACAAATCTCGGTCTTTTGTTCAAATAATAGTGATATAGATGGGGATGTTATTAGTAGAAATCAAGTTGGATGGTTGAAGTTGAGGAATGCATCGGCTTGTTGTGTGATAGGAAAGTACCTCTTATGCTCAAAGGAAATTTTATAAGATGGTGGTGAGACTTAATGCTTTATGGCACAAAAAATATTGGCCAATAAAAAAATAAATATAAAATTAAGCATTGTAGATGAGGATGCTTAATGGATGAGTGGTTTTACACTTATAGACAAAATGAGAAACAATATATACTTAATAAGGTTAGAGTAGCGACAATGATAAATAAGATTAGAAAGATTTGTCTTAGATGGTTTGGTCATAAAATGCCAACCACTATGACCCAATTAAGAGTAGATTTTTTAGAATTGGCCCATGATAAGAAAAGTAGATTCTAAAAAACTTGGTTAGCAAGTGTAAAATGACCTTAATTTATTATGATTAAATAAGAATAGACACATTGGAGAAAAATGATTCATGTAGCTAACCCTACATAGTAGATAAAGGCTTGTTGTTGCAAGAGGCCGACATAGAAGTTTTATCATTTATGGTCAAGGTGTTCGTAATTTTCTTCTACCTTAAATATAGTTGCAACCTTATCATAATCTTGAGTTTCTTTCTCTAAAGCTTTTTTTAAAATTTATGCATTTTCCGTGGAGATTGATTAACTAGGGACTTTCAAAGTTTAAAAACTTTTACTACCTTGAATATATATATTTTTTGAAACATATAAGTGCTTTATCAGAGTGATAAAGTTTATTCTATAAGCTTCAACTTTGTGAGCAGCTTGTAACCTATTAGCAATCAGCCCTAAATTTGTTTCGAGATAGTTCGACTTTGTGTTGGTATCCTTTTTTTGCCAATATATAGTAAAGTAAGGTTCAATGTACTTTTTGCAGCATTTCTCTTCAGTAGAAATTCATGAAGGAGCACGTTATGAGTAAAGTTTATGTCGATTAACTTCATGATATGTTTTTCTAAATATCTATTGCTCGATTAGATAGGAAAAATTAAATCGAGATAAAAAAAAAGTAAAAATATCGTGTTTTTTTGTTTAATAAATCTCAACTTATTGTTGTGGTCTTATTTTGATGTGGAACATGTTAGCACAAAAAAGTATTTATTATATCGCTCCATAGTCGGCTTTAGTTTTATCAATCCAATGTCTTATATTTTCTAGCTGAAAACAATCATATTAGATTATCTTGATATAAAAATCAATCAATAGGAAGACATTAGTTCAAAATAAGAAGACCTTAGTATAAAAAATTCCATTTTTTTCATTTTAATAAAAAATTTAAATGTATAGTAGTTTATATCAAATGTCTTCTAATTTTGAACAAATTTTGTTCTATCCTAATAAGTTTTGATCATGATATATTGATAATTTTTTATGTTTCTAACGTTGTCATTGAAAATAAATGCAGTGGGGCTGGTGGTGGTAGTGGAACAAACGCTAAAGATGCCCTTTGGAAATGATATTATGTGGCCACATAATGGCTCAAAACCCATGGACCTGTGACAAACTCTCACTAAATGATTAAAGGTATAAAATACCAACATCCTCCATATCTTGTTAATTTGAATTCTGATGTCACTTGAATAAATTAAAAATGAGAATTATCAAGGGATAAATAGTTGGAATAAGACTAATAATGATGATTATGATGGCTCATTCTATAGTAAAATTAGTTGTATTTTATTCTATTAAAGTGCCATGCTCAAACTATGTGATTTTAATTTATATGATTCCTGCAAATGATTTTATTGGATTTGGTTGGGTTATTTTGTAAGTGTAGAATGCTTAGTTTCATAAGAGTTTGAGTCATTGGGCCAAGAGTTACTAAAGTTGTTGAGACTTGAAATGTGGTTTATTTTAGAAATGATTATTACATGCAAGAAAAAAAAATGTTAAAGGTGATACAACAGATTACAAGTGACAAGTAGAAGTCAAATTTTAAGCAGAATATTCAGCTATTTATGTTGGATTCAAACAACGGATGCAAGTTTTGGTTTTGTTTGATCTCATTAGAAGGTATAAGTTGTTGTGATTTAAGTCACTTAGAATGTGTTAGAAGGTGATGTAATATGTTAGATTCATTTTCTGAATCTTTATTTATAATTTCACATAATTATTATGCATTTATATATCTAATAATAAAAATTTAATATTTATAAATATTACAATTTTAAAAGTTAATGATGATAATATTATAGATATAATATTAAATATTTGAGCATTTTTTATTTAAATATTAAAATTTAATTATTAATTATATAATAATTATATGTTATGTATGTAAATGCTCTGTCTAATTTATGTCAAAACTCAATGTCATAAGTAAGAAATGTTATATTTGGGTAATACTACAAAAAAAATTGTATATTGAGATATAAGAGAAGCAATAAAATGAATAAACTTAGTACTTTTTTTGTTATTAAAATACAAGATATTACTGATTAACGTAACTCTATAAACTTCTAGTAATAATTAGTATTGTGATTTGTATTAATTGATATATATCCTATTATTATTAAATAGTATTAATTGCAGTACATAACCTCAACTTATAATATTTTGAATTAAGATAAAATAAGAAATATTTCATATAGAATATATATATATATATATATATATATATATATATATATATATATATATATATATATATATATATATATCAAAATCATTAATTTTATTTTGAGATTAATATTATATATAAAGATCCTACACCACATCCATCTCAAAATAAATTTAACAATTTTAAAGTCTATACTGATAAAAAATGATATCAAATATTTTAGAATATATATTTTCATAATAATATATTTTAGTAGAAATTAATCCAACGTATTTGGGCTCTCTAAGGATCTCTTTGGTAATTTTGTAACTTAATAATGATATTTCATAATATAAAAGATTTTGATATCAAAACTGACAATTATCTCACAAAGATAGGTAATTATAAATTGTTTCATGTAATTAGTCCCACATTGTTAAATGAATTGT
The DNA here is from genome assembly GCA_021442155.1 of Cymbidium sinense. Lineage (NCBI taxonomy): Eukaryota > Viridiplantae > Streptophyta > Magnoliopsida > Asparagales > Orchidaceae > Cymbidium > Cymbidium sinense. Next base: position 135,383,437 of record CM038221.1, on the reverse strand, counting down.
GAAAGTTACCATATTTCTACAAATAGATCTCAACATAAGCATATTTAGCTTCGAAATGGGATATGGGTATAGCATAAATTAGATTAGATTTACATGGAGTTTAAGATTAGATTTAGGTATAAAGTTTAGATTTAGGATTAGATTTAGAGTTTATAATTTAGGTTATATTTACTTGGGATAGGTTAAATTAATGAATCACTTTATTGGTGGACAGAAGCTCTACAAAAAAAAAGTAGAGATTCCATAAAGGAGAGCAGCGTCCACAAAAAAAAGAGAGTTTCCATAATTTATTATTGGGAATTTATGTCATTGGTTACCAAATTATATATAAAAAATTTTTTTTATAAAATTGAAGGATTATTGTATTTGTTATATTTTAATTAAATTATGTTAATATATTTAGTTATTAATTTTATAATTATGTGATTAGCATCATTAGTAATAAAATGCTATAATAATGTAAACTTTGTTGTGTTTGAAATTATTTAAATTATCTAAATAATAGATAAATTATTAAAAAAATAATTGAGTTTATGTTCAAATTTTAAAAAATAAAATAAAGTTTATAATAATTAAATATTTGTTGATCATCTTATATATTTTTATTATAAATTTATGATGAATGTTAAATCCTTCATGAATTGCTATCATTAAGAGCTAAACCTGAAGTTAAATCAATCACAAGTGTTGAGTGTTACATACATAGAAATTTATTTATTTACATATTTAATATTTAAATTTTGATATTTATATTTTTAATACTTTATATACATAAAAAAAGTATATTCTCTTTGAAAATATAATAGTGATGTTTTGATGTTATGTTAAAATTTGAGTGTTATGTATGTAAATATTAAATTTTAGATATTAGATATATAATACATAAAATTATGTAATATGCATGCATATATCCTAAGAAATAATAGAGTTGTAAGTATATTCTCATCATATAGAGAATAAAGTTAGAAAAGTCCATATCACATCTAAAATAATCTTCTAAAATTACAATAAAATTAAGCCAATGAATGGTAACAATTTGTTTATTTTAAAAAAATTTAAAAAAATAGTAAATTATTTAAATTTAAAAAATAATTTATTTACTTTAAAAAATATTAAAATATAAAATTTGAATTTTTAAATATTTTAAACTTTTTTTCTTATGACACTTTTCAATTATTTTGTTAACCAAGTGATTTATTCAAACAAAAATGTGATAGATTGTTCAACTCTATCATGTATATATATACACATATCAAATATAAATAGATTTTAGATAAATGAAAATTCAAACTTTTTAATTGATGAATAATTTAATTATATATATAATATAGAATATGATTTAAACATGGAAATTTTTTATCAATTTTAACAAAATATATATACAATTAATGCTCAATTAATCCTAATTTACACCATCCATTATACTTGCAATATGCTTTAAACTATGTTTTGGGGTAATAGAAAAAGAAATATACAATTAATAAATAATTGTAAGTTTATTACAAGATTAGTATCTTCATTTTAAAATTGAAGTTATATTGATGAGTTTTTTATTTTATTATATTCTTGTAGTAATTGCTAAAATAATATTTATAAAGCATCATTAAAAAAGAGTGTCTAGAAGAGTTTAGAATTTGTTAATTATTATAATGTCTTTCCATAAAATTAATTCTACAATAAAATTGAAGATGATTTAATTTGTAAAAAAATATGAAATTATGATGATAAAAATTATAAAGAAAAAATTATATGATTATTTTTTATTAAAGTATAATTTTAAGTAGAACATCATGATGATAAAAAAATTTAAATTTAAAAAATCAATTACATGTGTTAAGGCTAATGCCCAAAGAAGAGATTAAATAATAGGTTTAACTATAAACTTCTAAGTAAAATGTTAATAAAGAGCTCATAATATAAAGTATTTTGAATATAATTTATGTTTTAATATTTTTATATTTTTTTATTTTCATCTAAATTTTAAAATTATGTAAACAATATAATCAAAATATAGCAATGAGGAAGCATCAAATTTCTTTAAAAAAAATAGAATTTATATCTCCAAATTATTTATATTACATATCCAAAATTTTAATTAAAAAACATACTTAAGATATTTGGTTTTACAATCTATTATCATAATTAATCTTCTAAAAAGCATTTTTTTGAACACATAAAAATATATTTATTTAATTTCTTGAGAAATAATTTTTATTATTTAAAATTAAAAATAAAACTTATAAACAAAATAATCAATTTAAGAAAATAAGCAAAAATAATCACTATTTTAGTCTACAATAATAAAATTGAAGAAATTATAGCCAATTAAATTGAGAATAATTATTTTACTTTTTTTTTCATCTTTAAAAATCATTATTCTTAAATCAAGAACTTCAATATACAACCAAAAAATTTATGATACCATTTAAAGAATTAAAAATTAATTATCAAATTTATAATCAAAATAGAGTGTTATGATGAGAAAAATCTAATATTATATAAGTTCATTAAATTCCAATGTCATTAAGACACTCAAATGCATAAATTTTCTTATATAATTGTTGACCTCATTTTAGAATGAGCTCTCAACCTCCATTTCGCATAAGACTCCTCTTAGACTTTAATAGTTTAGTCTTAATACACATCTAGTGATTAGTATACCCCATTTTAAGACTTACAAGAGTTAGCCATAAAATAGTCATGCCCTAGTGTTGAAAACTTTCTTACCCTTTTTAAATTTTAAACAAATTGCTTTCCTTCTTTCAAGTCAAACTCCAAATCAATTATATTTTATTTTCTTTAAATTCAAATCAAATCCACATGATTGAAACCCATTATCAAGATTCATCAAAATTTTAATTCCATTTTGCCAAGTTTAGCTTAAGGACTTAACCAAAATTACAATCTAAACCTATTCAAACCTTTGAGATTTTCTCATGATAATTTATATTCTCATTTATATTGACAATTATAAATGAAATATAAGTTCAAACTCATCAAATCAAAATCAAAATTCCAAATCAATTCATGAAAATTTTCTTAAGTCCTTTAATTTTCCATTAAAGGAATTAGCTAAAATCAACCCTAAACCTTGATCAAACCTATTCAAACTCATGGGATTTTCTCAAAACTTATTTATATAATCATTTATATTCTCATATATAAATGAAATATAAATAAAAATCAATCAAATCAAAGACAAAAAATTAAATTCCAAATTTAAAATCCTTGAAATTCCCTTAAATCCTTTAAATTCCCTGTAATGGATTTAACCTAAACCTTGATCAAACTTATTCAAATTCATGGGATTTTCTAAAAACTTATTTATATTCTCATTTATATTCTCATATATAAATGAAATATAAATATAAATCAATCAATCAAAAGCAAAATTAAATTGTAAATTTAAAATCCTTGAAATTCCCTTTAATGGACTTAACCTAAAACTTGATCAAAAATCAAAGTCATGGAATTTTTTTCAAAACTTATTTATATTCTCATTTATATTCATATATATAAATGAAATATTAATATAAATCAATTCAATTCAATTCAAAATTAAATTTCAAATTAAAATTCCCTTAAATCATTTAAATTCCCTTTAATGGATTTAACCTAAATCATGATTAAACCACTTCAAATTCTTAAAATTTTCTCATGATTCATTTATATTCTCATCTATATTCACATATATAAATGAAATATAAATTCAAACAATTAGAATCAATTCCCAAAATCAAACTCAAATTCATTCAAAATCCAATCTAAATCTTTCAAGTCAAAATCTTGAACTTAGCCAAATCACTTTCAAATCAAGCTAAACCCTTGATTTTATCTCATGGTTCAATCAATCCTACAATCATGAGCTCATATATAAATCCAAACCTCAATCAAACAATCAAAACTCAAATCAAAAATAAAACCCAAGACCCATTTATATTCTTCCTTTGAATATGAAATTTTCAAATGGATCAAAATCCATTTGACTTCAAACCACTTGTAAATGGATTTATTCAATCATGAGTCCATATACAAGATCAATCAACTTCAAATCAATTGAATGAAAATTATTTAAAATAGAAGGAATCAGATGTTCCTTTAAAGACTATAGAAACCATAATTTTTTCATTGAAAAATAAAAAAAAATCATTTTTATATGTATAGGTTGAAAACTTATTTAAACTTATCTTGAGTCACTTCAACAATTTACACATCATTGAATCTATGGTAGTAGCATGCATAAAAGGCTTTATGATGCAAAGGAATTTTTAATGGAGAAGTTTATAAAAGACAAAAAAATAATAAAACTTCTTCATTAATGTCTAATAAGGCATTACTAATCTTATTAGAGAAACCTAAGTTATATTTTATGATTTAATCAAAGCCAAGTAATTTAACTAAAATTTTGATGCTTTGGAGTTTAAATTGTTTGATTTTTTATTTCACATATGCTATATTAGTCAATCTTAATGGTGAAATCAGTGCCTAATAAGATATTGGCATCATATGTAGATTAATATGGTAATAAAAAAAGCTTATAAACATAAGTTAAAACCTATTGCACCCATAACTTGAGCTTCTTGTTGAAGAAAGCTATGGGTTGTTTTTTCTTTAGGGAGGATTACTTTGATGCTAGCACTCATAGCATTCATTTCTAGAGTAGAAGGAAATGTGATTAGGAAGAGCCAATAATGTTGAGTTTGATAGAGTTGATTTCAAGGTAATAAATAATGTATCTAAGTTAACCATCTAAAGAAATTTATCATTTCCAAGAAATCAATAAATGGGTAATTATTATTATGAAATTATGAACAAAGGATTGATAATGATCTATTAATCTTTCAAATTTATGTAATTACTCGACTAAATGTCAAGAACCAAATGCTATTCTAGATGATTATGAATCTACTAATTAATGATGATGCAAAATTAAATACTAGAAGATGAATATTGATTGGTGATGATTGCCTATTTAAAGTGTAGTTATTAATATTGCCTATTCATTGTTGTGTTTTGGTCTGTAGTGGAAGATGGAAGATCATTCTCTAAATAAAATTTGATGTAACACATTATATGGGTAAAAAAAATCATATTTAAAACTCAACTATAAGTGCTAAGAATAAAACTAAAGAAAAAGATCAAAGAATAAGTCCAACTACATTTACCAAACAAATGCCCAATATAGAGCACATAATTTAGACTATTTGGAATATAATTTATATATTAATATTTTTACATATTTATTTTTCAATCAAAAGTTTGTATGATTTGTCATAAAAAAAGCTGTAAGATTTACTTGTTGGTACTCATCATTTATTAATGGCTACTAACCCCTTTTTCCCTTATATTTTTCTCTTTATCCTTTTTTTCCAAAATTTTTTCTCATAATGGTCTTATAATGCTTATAAATATAAACTAAAATACTTTATAACTTTAATTATTTAAATAAAATCTTTTAAAGTAATTTTTTTAGTTTTGTGTTTGACTTTAAGTTTATCATTTCTTTGATGAGAGTAGGTAGTTATTTTTATTCCATTTTATATTTTTTTACTCACTTGATCTAGCTCTAAATTTTTTAACATCTATTTTTTTTTGCATCTTTAACATTTTATAAAGTTAGTCATTACCCATCTCAAATCTCACTTTTATTCTAAAATTTCATGCAAAGCTCCCATCCAAATTAGGTAAGTTTAAGGCCTAATCTTGTTCCCTATCTCTTGATACCTACATAAATTTCACCAAATTTAATAATTTATTCTATCTCATAGTACACAATTTAAATTAATTACTCAAAATTATTTATAGTCATTTGTTCCATCTTTAAACTCTTTTGCTAAATAGATATTCTAAATAAGATGTAATTAGCTCAATTTGGGCTATTCTTAGTAGTTTAACCATTATATCATACTAAATCCCTTCAATATTCTCCTAAAAAAACTAGCAATACCATCTTTAAAGATTAAGCTATAGATCCATAGTTTTTTTTTCATCTCTTAATCTCATCCAAAGGCCCACCACCATCACCATTTCTTCAAATACAATTAAGATTGACATCATGCCTTGCAAATGTGATTTTGATGGCTCTTGACAAAAAATTTTATATATTGTCTTATATGAAATGTTAAACCATGAGGGTGTTTATTTATCTCTAGTTGATTTTATCTTATAATTGTAGAAGTGTCATAATTTTCTTTTTCAAAATCTCAAAATAATAAAAGAGTTTAATTTTATGGTCTAAATAAAATAAAAACACATCCATCAAATCAATCTATTATCTAATTTAATTTACATACTATGTATTTTAGAATATTTATATTTAAATCATAATCAATATAAAATATTAAATTGAAAACAATTTTTTTATAATTGCATCAATGCTCTAATAATTAGATAATTTAATTTTTAAAAGATTTACATACACATTACACAATTATTATACATTTATATATCTAACAACCAAATTTTGATATTATTTATTCAACACTTTCTTATATTTGAAAATGTGCATTTCACTTTAAAAGGTGAATCATGATGATATTTTGATGTGTTATACATAAAAAAAGTAAAATTTAGATGTAAGATATATAAAATCATAATAATTGTATGGATGGGATGAATGTAAATCGCCCTTATTTTTAATGAGAACACAAATTTGATGTTATATGCTCAACATTAAAAAAATGAATTTTCTAATTTGATAATTACTGTAAGATGAGATATTAATTGCAAAATAAAGTTCTCCAAACTTATTTATTTATTTAATATTTTAATATAATTAATGTACTATATTTTTTTTTATTTAGTTTATATAAAAACTATATCCAACATAACTTTTTCTCCTAATCATTTTAAAAAAATTCAAAATAATCATTTAATTTTATTTTTGATCAGTTGATTTCATCTTGAGCTAAAGTCAAATTAACTCAAAATTGAATTGCTAATAATCTTATAAAATCTCCTTGAAAATGAATATAAAAAGATAATATTATTTTAAATTATAATATAACAAACCATTTTATTTTTTATTCTTTCATATATTTCATTTTAGCTAATTTTTCATTTATACCTATGAACGAGATCTAAAAATTCATGCTTAAATATTTCAATCATTCCAGATAATCTATAAATGGCTTTAAAAAAAAGCCATATAATGATGATTTCAATCAGTCCAAATAATCTTGATGGCCTAAGGAGGACCGTCCGATGGCTCTTTATGGTAATTATAAATTGTTTGCTGCAAGCCATCGTATTAGTCCCACATCGTTAACTGAATTAAAGGAAGCTATCATGTTTCTACAAATAGCATTCTCAGCGATATAAGAATATATATTTCGAGGTATGGGGTATAGGGTATAAGAGTATAGAAATTAGGATTAGATTTAGAATAGAATTTAGGATTAGATTTAGGTATAGAGTTTAGGATTAGATTTAGATTTAGAGTTTATAGTTTAGGTCATATTTAGGGATAGGTTAGTTGTCGATCATTTACTTAAGGTATAGTCTAGTTTCTCCACAAAAGGATCACAAAAAAGAAGCGTCATAATTTATTGTTAATGAAGTAATGATATTTATGAAGTTGAATGGTATTGCATTTGTTAATTAATTTTATTAGAAGGATATTTTCATATTTATGGTTATGTATATTTATTTAATTAAATTATTTTAATGTATTTAGTTATTAATTTTATAATTATGTGATTAGCATCAGTTAGTAATAAATAAGATTATAGTGAGGATGTGAATTGCATGTGCATATATGCGAGAAAAATGTGCTACAATAACGTAATCTTTAATATGGTTGTTTGAAATTATTTAAATTATCTAAATAATAGATAAATTAAAAATAATTGAGTTTATGTTCAAATTTCTAAAATAAATTAAAGTTTATAATAATTTAAATATTTTTTTTTAAATCCTAAAACTCTAAATTCATGTGGGGTGATGTTTTAGATAATTCAATGCTCTTATGAGATTGAGGAAGTGTAGATTGTTGATCACTTTATTTTATTTTTATTATAAATTTATGATGAATGTTAAATCCTTCATATTTTATCATTAGCTAAACCTAGAAGTTAAATCAACCACGTGTTCCATGCTTAAGTTTTATCTACTATCAATGATTTGATGGTTTAAGTTTACTTCATTAAGATTAATTTCAGATTTAGCTAATACTTAAAGGGTTCCATGTAGTTAATTTAATCAGTTTAAATTTATTAGGTTAAGGTTTAGTTTGGTTTGAATTGAAGATTATGTGATATTTATTTGATTTAATTTGGATTCTATTAATGGATTTAAATATTATTATTTTAAAATTTAGCTATATTTTATTTATTGAAATTCTTTAATAAATTCAATTATTATTGGTTTTAATGACTTGTTAAATCCTAATTAAGTGACTTTAGATTTATATGATTTTAAAGCAAAAATGTTTATTAATGTTCTAATGTTAATAGAGATGTTTTGGGTTGATTCTATTAATAATTTCTATTTTAACTTGATTTAAATTGACCTAAAACTTGAAAATTTAACAACTTTTGATCATCATTTTACTTTAAAATTTTTATAAGTAGAAATTTGCTTTTTCTCCCTAAAATTTCATCTTGAACAAAATATATTTTGGTTAATTTAAAATTTTAATGATTCATTGAAACTCAAATTAATCAACACATTAGAAACTAATTGGGGCTTTTAATTTTCTTTAATTCTTCTCTAAAGGATGAATTCAAAGAGGTTTATATAGAATTTTTTGAAATTTTGATTGATTTATTATATTTTTCATATCATTTAATTGATTTATTTAATTCAATTAATCCCTAATTAAGTTATTTTGAGGTTTTATAAGTTTTGAAGATTTTAATATATTTATAAGGTTCATTGAGTCATCTAGAATGGTTTGAGCTATTTTGATCATTTTTCTTAATTTTCTTGAATTTTAATTAATTAATTTATAAAAATAGGCATTAAAGCTTTGAAATTTTATTTCTTTTAATGTACTCATCATTTGGACTTAAAGTTTTTTTTAGTGTGTCATAATGTTAATTTCATTCTCCAAAATTTTAGGTTATTTTAATGAATATTTTGGGATTAATTAAAGAAATTTTATTTTCATTCAAACTCAAATTAATCTTAAAACATCCAATAAAAAGCTTTTGAATTCATTGAATTTCTCTAAAGATGAATCCAAAGATCACTTATTTATAATTAAGTATTTTATTTTATTTTTTGAAATTTCAACTGATTTTACATAATTTTAAGCTCAAAAATATTTAAATTTCTTACTTAACTTACAAAGTGCCAATTAATAATTGAAAAATGTATCATATTATAATCTATGCTCAATTACTCTCTTCCATAATTTAATGCATGACACATTAACTTAATTTCTCTATAAATTGTACACTCTCATGTACATCACTTTAGGAGAAATTCCACTTAGATCACCTTCAATAAGCACTCTGAGGAAATATTTGCTTGATGACAAAGAGATTAGTCAAAGTAATAGGTACTTTTAGTTTTTGCAGTGTTCAAAACACCAAGCCTAGTTTAGAATTTTGGCTATGCTTTTGAAGAATGGATTTGTTAAAGCATACTTTAATATTTAAATTGCTTTGCTAATAGAAATGTAAAATTTAAATTTTACAACTCCTAGAAATGTACTTTGAGTCAATAAAGACTAGATAGATGAAGCAGTTTGCGTTCCATGGGATCTTCAATGCCCAGATGTTGGCCTTAAGCAGGCTTGAGTTGTTTGATGCTTGACACAGTAATAATCAGTTTGGGTATGGAAGTTTGATGACTAGTTTTAGTTAAAATTTTTTTATCTTTTTTTCTAGTGGAGTGTGTCTATTTATCCCATGACTCAAAGGTCTATATATACTCATTTAAGTGCCAAAACAATAGAGACCGCCTAGTTCATGTCATGCTTTGATCTCCTTCTCCCTTTGTGGTGATCTCTCTTTTTCTTCAAGAAATTTTGGATTCAATTTGCAAACCCTGATTATGGATACTACATGTTCCCCTTGAAACCCAACTTCATCTCTGAAACTTTGAACCTCGGAATCTCGGTTCAAATTCCTCCACGGCGTCTAAATCGTTTCAAAGATGTTATTGTGGGAAATAATACTGTGAGTCACTTGATCTTATATCTACATCTTTGGTGTACGGATTATGTGTGTGATTGATGGTGAAAACTTGCTAAGCCTTTGAATTTACATTGGTTGGTAAATTTGTCGTAATATGGAAAATATTAGATCCTTTTTCATGGTTCTAGTGTTTTTTTTGTTGGATTGATTGACATGTTGATTCAACTTTCTAATGATATGGATTACTCCCAAGTTTTTTCTATACATTCATATTTTATTTTTAACTGTCAGATGTGTTTGTTAAAATGGACACCCTTTTTTGACATTAAGGAGGAGTCTCTTATTGTTCATCAGATGTCCATTCCCAATCTTTCGCATTTCTTTAATCCAATTTCTCTTTGTTGTGGTGGGTTGTTGGTGCCTCTTCAATTGGATCAGGCAGCTTCTAACACAAGACCTTCTATTGGGATACTTGTTGAGGGATATAATTAAAAATATCTAAGAAATTTGGTTAGGATCAAAATTATGGTTACAAAAGTGGAGTTTTTTCTGTATTTTTTCTCATTGTAAAATTCATGGCATGGGATTGTTGAATGCTTTGTGGTTCACCCACATCTAAAGAAAAATTGTGCCTCTAAAGCTTCTCTCCATAAGGCTCCTTTGATTGTATCACAAAATGTTATGGTCACTAATACACCCTTAGATATCTGTCATTGCTTTGAGATTCTTATCCCCAACCCCGAACTAGGTGGCTACGCTGACTAGTTCTCAATAATGCTAATGATGATTCCTTCTAATCATAATGAACAATATTGGCATTAATGTTACCAATAGCGACTCTGAATCCCTATGGTTCTTTGATTCCTAACTAATGAAAATTTCCTTACCTCTTCCAAAGGTAAAGTGAATGACCTTGTAAATGCTATTTAGATAGTTTCTACTCTTGATTTTATTTGTGTTTTACCACTTCTAATCCTTCTTGTGCTTCTTCTTCTTCTTGACCTCATTCCAAATTATCACATCATAATGATTTGGAAGAAGGTGAAACTGTCCCTCTCTTTTTTCCAAGCAATTTACTGATCATTCATTATCTGATGGTGATGTTGTGGATATGACCAATAAATTTTAGACAGTTATAAAAAAGAAAAATAAATCCTCTAAATTTAAATTTTCTATTGAGTTACTAGATCTCCTCTTACCAAAAAATTAATGGTTTCTTTCCTTATTTGGAATGTAGAGGGATTGGTACCCTCTCTATTCATACAATCTAATTTAGTTGGTCCCATAATATTTCTTTCTTGGCCATTTTGGAACCCTTTATCTACCTTTTTAACATTTATTCATTCTAGAATGATTGGTTTTGATAATTTCTTTGCTAACTCGAGTAATAAAATTTAGATTTTTTGGAGAAGTCCTTCTTTTTTACATGTTGCAGATTTACACTGGTTGTAAATGTTAAAATCACTTATGATAATTGGTGTTGCTTTGGATCTTTTGTCATGCTTCTTGCAATAGGTATGGTAGAAGGATCCTGTGGGAAGATCTAGTTAATTTCTCTTCCTCGGTCAATGCTCCCTGGTTTGTGGGTGGGGACTTTAACACTATCTCTTCCTCATCTGAACGAGTTGGTGGTAATGCGCTTAACCTATTCTCCATGGAGGATTTCAATAACATGATCCTGGATTGTCACCTTACTAATATTGGATTTATTGGATCTCATTTCACTTGGAATAATCACGTGATTAGATTAGATAGGATCTGTTTAGATCTATGGATCAATCTTTTCCTATTACTTCTGAACATCTGTAGAACCTTATCGACCATTCCCTTTGCTCATCTCTCATCAAGGTTAGTGTGGATATACCTCTTCTCATATTCCATTCGGTTTCAAAATATGACTTATGGACGATAGATTTAAGGTGGTTGCTAGTAAGGAGAACCTCTCCATCACGATGATTCTATTATGGGATGATGAGATTATGCTTAAATTAAAAGGCTTAAATAATGCCTTTGGTGGAACAAACCGCTTCAAAATCTTTTTACCAACATCAAAGAATTAGAACATGAGGTTATAGTTTTAGAAAGGCGCTTTAATGATCCTTCCAAAATTGTCCTATTAAACTAAGCCAAAGATAGGTTAACATGCTACCAAGACATGAGGAGACCTATTGGAGGCAAAAGCTTCTTTAAAATGGATATCGATGGAGATAGAAATACCAAATATTTCCATGCAATGGTTAAAGAAGAAGCTCTCAACCACATTAAAAAAATTAAAACTAATGATGATAGTGGTGTCGACAATAAGAAGCTTATCAGGTGTTTCTTTCTTTGAGCTCCTTAATAAAAATGTGAACTATGATGAGCTATCATGGCCTTATCCCTAAACTCATTTCTGATGAAGATGTTATTATGATTACTTCATTACCCTCTAAGTCTGAGATAACTTACACTTTGCAGAATATGAATATAGATTCGGTGGCTGGTCCTGATGGCTTTACTACTTTATTTTTTTAAATGTGCTGGTATATTATCAAAGAAGATTTGATTAAAGCTATTTTAGATTTTTTTTAAAGGGAGTATCCTCCCCAAATATTTTTCTAGCACTTCCATTGTCCTAATCCCTAAAATAGAAAACCCTAAACTTTAGAGTCACTTTAGGCCAATTAGCCTTTGTACCTTTTTTTAATAAGCTCATCTCTAAGATCATGGCCAAAAGACTTAGCAGTCTGCTCCCTAAAATCATCTCCCCCAACCAAACTGGTTTTGTTAAAGGTTGATCTATCTCTAATAATGTTCTATTAGCCCAAGAAGTTGTTCATGATTTAAATGCTAAGGTTCGGTGTGGTAACCTAATTTTAAGGACATTTCCAAAGCTTACGATAACATTGGTTGGACTTTTCTTAATAAAATTTTAACTCTTTTGGATTCTCCAATTATTTACACTAATTAAGAATGATATTGAGAAATCTTGGTTTTATTTACTCATTAATGGAGAGTTCATTGGCTTCTTCTCTTCCTCCCATGGGATAAGGCAAGGGGATCCACTCTCTCCGAAAATTTTCATTATTGTTATGGAATATCTCTCTAGAAGCCTTGACCAGATATTTTGTAAAATGCCTAACATGTTATACAAAACTAGGGGTGGATTTTCCATTTCTCACCTCAATTTTGCTGATGATTTCATTATATTCTGTAATGGATCTACCGACTATATTAAAATGTTATGTAAATTTCTTACTTTGTTTAGCAGGGAAAGTGGCTTGAAGATTAACCCTGACAAAAGTTGTTTTATTTCTAGTCCATCAATTTCATCATCTAGAATCAATGCTATTAAGAACATTATGGGCTTTACTCATCAAATTCTACCTATTAAGTACCTGGGTACTCCTTTATATCGAGGAATGAAAAGATCCTCCCTATTTGATGATATTATTCCGAAAATATATAAGAAATTTTCTCTTGGGAGTTCCATTTACTTTCCTTTTGCTAGACTTATCTAGATCAAAAGTATTCTTTGCTCTTTGCCTCTCTATCTCTCCACTATTGTGTATCACTTTTGTTATTAAAAAGATTAACAGACTTATTAACAAATTTTTTTGGGGATCTACCTCGTCTTCCAAAAAAAACACATTGGCTACTGGACTAGGATCTACCTCATCTTTCAAGGATGTTTGGCATGCTTTGACTTAAAACTCAAGAATCATTAGTTTTCACTAAATATGGAGTATTTCTATCCCTTCCTCTTTCTCGGTTTTAACTTGGGTGTCTAAAGCACTACATTCTTGTTGATGCCATCCTCCTTAACAAAGGTTTCCATCTTCCCTCAAAATGCCAATGTTGTTTTCACAATGAAACTATGGATCATGTCTTCGTGAATGGCTATTTACTAAGGTTTGGAGCTAGTATGATAGTATGTTAAACACTCTCCTCTTTGATGGATCCTTCTCTATCATGCAGCTTCTTCAAACTTTTCTTTCTTATACCCCGAAGGGCCATGTCAAAGGTGTGTTAGCTACTACTCTACTGTGGTATATCTGGTGGGATACCATGATGCTTAGCATCATTTCTATCCCTATGAACTATCACCGTATTATTGCTAGAGCCAAATGTAAAATTACATCTCTTTTTAAAGCTGATCTCATTACTCCCTCTAGTTTCAAAGTGTTTAAACATTTGGCCCTAAACCTTGGGATTATTCTCGCTCTTAGTTTGAGCATACTCATAAATTTATATATTGGATAAAGCCTAATTATCATGTCACTAAACCGATGGATCAGTTTCTAATGGCTTTTATGGTTGTGGGGAATTTTAAGAGATTATAGGAAAGGTGATCTCTCTTTTGTTGTTCCTTTAAGACCCACATTCTTCTTTTCTTGAGCTTTTATGGTCTTCACTATGGGATTCTTGTGCATTCAAAGGATTCCTAGAAAATTTAGTTTGAAATTGATGCTCTCCTCCTCTTGGAATTATTAAAGTCGAGCTCATGGCAATGTTAAAGTTTTCTATTTACTTAACATGGGGCTTCTTACCACCCTTGATTATCTATATTTCATACCTATCATGAAGGTAATTCCTATGCTGATTTCCTTGCTAATTGGGGTGCAAAGTCCTCTTAGAATTTATTCTCCAATGATAATATTCCTTCCTTCTTACGGGGCTTGTGAATTTAGATAAAATAGGTTTACCCTATGTTAGAAATATTTAATTTAATTATTAATGGTTGGTTCAACCTTTTGGGTGGGGCTAGCCTCCCATCTTAGGCCTGTTTGTTGCTCTTGTCCCCTCTCTTGTCCGACTAGCATTTGGGTGCTGCTGACTAGTCCCGATTGGCTTATTTTACTGTTCTATTTGGGTTATGTTGCTCTTATTATTTCATTTTTTTTTTTGCTCTATTTATGTATCTCCCTTCAGCCCTTTTCTATTTATATTCCAATGGTGGATCTTGCTATAGCTCCATCTGTTGGATAGCTGTTTCTTGTCCTAATATATGGGTTAAAATGATCTACTGTTTGGCTTTAGTGCTCTTCCTTAAATGCCTGGGATTGTATCCACCCACCTTTTCTTATTGTACCCACTAGGAGATATCTCCTCTTTCTTTTGTGGTCTACTTGATGTTTCGACATTCCCTATATTAATTTCTATTGGGCTCACTTTTTGGTTTTCAGTCTCTTGTTCACTGGGAAGTTATGGTGGCTAGTTTGTTGATTGGTTTGTTCGGTTGGATGCTGTTTGGTCAACTATGTTATCTTCTTTTAAGATTCCCTGTTATGATAGCTTTATGCCTGGATTGAGGGTTTGTTTCAGCTAGTTTTTTACCATATTATTATGGCTTTGTTGTATGGATGTTTTCCTACTTACGGTATCTTTGTGTTCTTTTGGAAACCATATATATGAAATCATGCAAGCATGCGGACTTGGATGCTCTCATTTATCCTTAACTATTTGATTTATATCTCTATGGAATGACCCCTGGGTTGTTGTGGGGATTCAGATATCTGTTGGCATTATTTGGGCTTTGATAAAGGAATGTTGTCTTCCCTTTATCTTTGTATCTGTGTGGCTTTCTCTCCCTGTGTATGTGCCTGGCTTTGCTATACTTTGGTATACTGCTCTTTCACACGACTCTCATCCAATGGATGGGTTGTTTCCCCATTTTGTAGGCTATTATGGATGGTTGATTTCACCAATTCTTTGGCTAGTAGTAGTATTGTATCCCTTCCTTTGGATTTGGATGCACATGGTTGCGGCTACCCCAAGTTGGTGTGATCTTGTCAGAGCTTGTTTCCACAACTCTCTTTCTCTCTCTCAATTTTTCTATTTCTACCTTCATTTTATCTCATATCACTTTAATGGTGCTAACCTTCTTTCTAGATGTTTTGATTCCGTCATCATCTTGCAGTTATTTCTTTTCGAGGTATAAACTTCTTCAACCTCAACATTCATTTGTTGAGCTTTTCTTTGTTTACTCATGTGTATCTTTTGCTTTCTTTGGTATTTTCTTTTCTTTTATTATGTGGGTTGTACTTAGTCAGGGGATTTACTCTAGGATGATTGTAGCTCTTTGGTGGTAGCCAGTTTATCCCCTCTTTAGGTCCTTGTAACCCTTATATATATATATATATATATATCTA
The DNA here is from genome assembly GCA_021442155.1 of Cymbidium sinense. Classification (NCBI taxonomy): domain Eukaryota; kingdom Viridiplantae; phylum Streptophyta; class Magnoliopsida; order Asparagales; family Orchidaceae; genus Cymbidium; species Cymbidium sinense. The sequence continues at coordinate 135,367,224 of CM038221.1, read as the reverse complement.
TATAGGAATATCATCCAATCATTTCTTTATTAATTTTTATTTTTGAAAAGATCTCTATTTTTTCCAATCTAATATTTTTATGTTATTGGAAGTATTTTATTTGCATATATTTTGTATTTATCATTTTCAAAATAATAAATAAAAATTATTTGATTTTATAATTTAATATAATGATATTTAAATATATAAAAAACTCAAATGATTATGAATTAAACACGTATATAGTAACTAATTATGTAAAATCTTTATAGTTTTGACCTATTATTTAAAATTATTATAATTATTTTAAAATCAGTATATCAACTAATCCACCCTAGTATGTCGGTTTCTTTTCAATTTTCCCCATTCGTCTTCTAATATAAAATTTTCTTGAGTTCTGGATCGATTACTAAAGAATTTAGATGGCTAATTCTCATTCACTATTCATAGCATGCTAAACACGATATTAACATGAAGCTTTGTGGGGACCACGCGCACCACCTATATATATTGCAATGGTGGCCACTAACTAAGTACCTTTTGATCGTCTAACCCGTCGGATAAGTATGGTTACACATTGCAGGAATGCTATTTATATAATAGTGGTAGCTTCCTATATTTCATCTAAGGTTGTGGGACTTAAAGATGACTTGCAACAAAGAATTATGATTACAGTAAAGAGCCATCATACGGTCCTCCTCAGGCCATCAACGGCAAGCATGGCTTTTAGTTCTTTTCCATACATGTAAATGAGAAAAAATAGCTAATGTGATATATATGAATAAAAAATATTAAAATTATTATTACATTTATGAATATTTATCATTTTGGGTTATTTCGTAAGTGTAGAATGCTAGTTTCATAAGAGTTTGAGTCATTTTGGGAAGAGTTACTCAAGTTGTTGAGACTTGAAATTTTGTTTTTAGAAATGATTATTACATGCAAGAAAAAAAAATAATGTCAAACAGAGATACAAAAATTACAAGTGAAAAAGTCAAATTTTTAAAATATTCAACTATTTATGTTGGATTCAAACAACGGATGCAAGTTTTGGTTTTGTTTGATCTCTAGAATATGTTGTTGTGATTTCACTTAAATGTGTTAGAAGGTGATGTAATATCTTAGATTCATTTTCATTTTTATTTATAATTTCACATAATTATTATGCATTTATATATATCTAATAATTAAAATTTAATATTTATAAATATTACATTTTAAAAGTTAATGATGATAATATTATGATATAATATTAAATATTTGAGCATTATTTATTTAAATATTAAAATTGAATTATTAATTATAGAATAATTATATGTTTATGTAAATGTTAATTTATGTAAAACTCAATGTGATAAGTAAGAAATGTTATATTTGAGTAATATTACAAAAAAAAAAATTGTATATTGAGTATAAGAGATGTTAGAATAAAAAAATAAACTTAGTACTTTTTTTAGTTATTAAAATACAAGATATATTGATTAACGTAACTCTATAAACTTCTAGTAATAATTAGTATTGTGATTTGTATTAATTGATATATATAATTATTATTATTATTAAATAGTATTAATTTATATAAATTCAACTTTATAATATTTTGAATTAAGATAAAATAAGAAATATTTCATAATAAAAAGAATATATATATATATATATATTAGAAGGAAATGTGATTAGAATAAATAATGTTTTTTGATAGAGTTGATTTCAAGGAATAAAAATGTATCTAAGTTAACCATCTAAAGAAATTTATCATTTCCAAAAAATCAATAAATGGGTAATTATAATTATGAAATTATGAACAAAGGATTGATAATGAGCGATTATTCTAACAAATTTATGTAATTACTTGACTAAATGTTAAGAACCAAATGCTATTCTAGATGATTATGAATCTAATTAATGATGATGCAAAATTAAATACTAGAAGATGAATATTGATTATGATGATTGCCTATTTAAAGTGTAGTTATTAATATTGCCTATTCATTGTTGTGTTTTTCAGAGTGGAAGATGGAAGATCATTCTAAATAAAATTTGATAAATATATTATATGGGTAAACAAAATCATATTTAAATCTCAACTATAAGTGCTAAGAATAAAACTAAAGAAAAAGATCAAAGAATAAGTCCAACTATATTTACCAAACAAATGCCCAATATAGAGCACATAATTTAGACTATGGAATATAATTTATATATTAATATTTTTTTACATATTTATTTTTTAATCAAAAGTTTGAATGATTTGTCATAAAAAGTAAATTTAATTTGTTAGTACTCATCATTTATTAATGGCTATAACATTTTTTATATTTTTCTCTTTATCCTTTTTTTTAAAGGTTTTCTTACAATTCTGATAATCCTTATGAATATAAACTAAATTACTTTATAACTTTAATTATTTACTAAAATCTACTAAAGTAATTTTTTTTTGTTTTGTGTTTGAGGGCTTAAGTTTATCATTTCTTTGATGAGAGTAGGTAGTTTTTTTTTATTCCATTTTATATTTTTTTACTCATTTAATCTAGCTCTAAATTTTTTAACATCTATTTTTTTTTGCATCTTTAACATTTTATAAACTTAGTCATTACCCATCTCAAATCTCATTATTCTAAAATTTCATGCAAAGCTATCCAAATTAGGTAAGTTTAAGGTAATCTTGTTTTATCTCGATATACATAAATTTCAAAAATTTAATAATTTATTATATACATAATTTAAATTAATTACTCAAAATTATTTATAGTCATTTGTTCCATCTTAAACTCTTTGCTAAATAGATATTCTAAATAAGATGTAATTAGCTCAATTTGTGCTATTCTTAGTAGATTAACCATTATATAGTACTAAATCCTCATATTTTAAAACTAGCAATACCATCTTAAAGAATAAGCTATAGATCCATAGTTTTTTTTTCATCTTAATCTCATCCAAATACCACCATCACCATTTCTTCAAATAAATTAAGATTGACATCATGCCTTGAAAATGTGATTTGATTTGACAAATAATTTTATATTTGTCTTATATGAATTAAACCATGAGGGTGTTTATTTATCTCTAGGTTATTTTATCTATATTGTAGAAGTGTCATATTTTCTTTATCAAAATCTCATAATAATAAAAAGAGTTTAATTTATGGTCTAAATAAAATAAAAACACATCCATCAAATCAATCAATTATCTAATTTAATTTACATACTATGTATTTTAGAATATTTATATTTAAATCATAATCAATATAAAATATTAAATTGAAACCAATTTTATAATTGCATGCTCTAATAATTAGATAATTTAATTTTATAAGATTTACATACACATTACACAATTATTATACATTTATATATCTAACAACCAAATTTTGATATTATTTATTCAACACTTTATATTTGAAAATGTGCATTTCATTTAAAATGGTGAATCATGATGATATTTTTGATGTGTTATACATATAAAAGTAAAATTTAGATGTAAGATATATAAAATCATAAGAATTTTATGGATGGTATGAATGTAAATTTTAATTAATGAGACACAAATTTGATGTTATATGCTCAACATTAAAAAATGAATTTTCTAATAATCATAAAAGATGAGATATTAATTGCAAAATAAAGTTCTAAAACTTATTTATTTATTCAATATTTTAATATAATTAATGTACTATATTTTTTTTTTATTTTTATTTATTTATATAAAGAACTATATCCAACATAACCTTTTTAATCATTTTAAAAAAATTACAAAATATAAATCATTTAATTTTATTTTTGATGTGATTTCATCTTGAGAAAGTCAAATTAACTCAAAATTGAATTGCAAATAATCTTATAAAATCTCCTTGAAAATGAATATAAAAAGATAATATTATTTTAAATTTTAATATAACAAACCATTTTAATATTTTTTATTCTTTCATATATTTCATTTTAGCTAATTTTTCATTTATATTGAATGAGATTTAAAATTCATGCTTAAATATTTCAATCATTATAATCTATAAAATGCTTTAAAAAAAGCCATATAATGATGATTTCAATCAGTCCAAATAATCTTGATGGCAAAGTCATCTCTTATAATTATAAATTGTTTGCTGCAAACCATCATATTAGTCCCACATCATTAACTCAATTAAAGGAATCTATGCTTACAAAGTATTCCTGCCACAAGATAAGAATATAGCTCGAATGCAGGTATGTATATGTATAAGAGTATAGAGATTAGATTAGACTTAGAATGGAATCTAGATTAGATATGTATAGTGTTTAGATTAGATTTAGATTTAGAGTTTATAGTTTAGGTCATTTTACTTGGGATAGGATTATCAATCAATTCGATACCTAGAAGGTGCACAATTTTAAAAAAAGTACAAATATCCACAAAGGAGACAGAGCATATCCATAAAAGGAGAGCATAGAAGCTCACAAAAAAGAAGAGCTCATATTATTAGGGGAATTGTATTTGCAGATCCCCACCAAATTGTATATAAAAAAAAATTCATGAAGTTGAATGGTATTGCATTTGTTAATTAATTATTAGAAGGATATTTCATATTTATGGTTATGTATATTTATTTAATTTTATTTTAATGTATTTATTTATTAATTTTATAATTATGTGATTAGCATCGCTAGTAATAAATAAGATTATATTGAGGATGTAATTGCATGTGCATATATGGAGAAAAATGTGCTACAATAACGTAATCTTTAATATGGTTGGTTTAAATTATTTAAATTATTTAAATAATAGATAAATTATTAAAAAATAATTTTGATGTTCTAATTTTCTAAAATAAATAAAGTTTATAATAATTTAAATATTTTTGTATATAAATCCACCTAAAACTCCTAAATTCATGTGTGAGGTGATGTGCCTATTAGATAATTCAATGCCTTAATTATGAGATTCAAGTGTAGATTGTTGATCACTTTATATTGTTTTTTTATTATAAATTTATGATGAATGTTAAATCCTTCAACAAATTGTGCTATCATTGAAATAAACCCTAGAAGTTAAATCAACCACAAGTGTTCCATGTAAGGGTTCCATGATTAAGTTTTATCTACTAATCAATGATTGATGGTTTAAGTTTACTGCTAAGATTAATTTCAGATTTAGCTAATACTTAAAGGTTCCATGTAGTTAATTTAATCCATAAATTTATGTTTCATTAGGTTAAGGTTTATTTGGTTTGAATTGAAGATTATGTGATATTTATTAGATTTAATTTAGGATTCTATTAATGAGGGTTTAAATATTATATTTTAAAATTTAGCTTAATAATTTATTTATTGAAATTCAACTTAATAAATTCAATTATATTGGTTTGACTTGTTAAACAATTAAGTGACTTTAGATTTATATGATTTTAAAGCTTGAAAATGTTTATTACAAAGTGTTCTAATGCTAATAGAGATGTTTTGTTGATTATTAATTTTATAATTTCTACAATTTAACTTGATTTAAATTGATGTGAAAATTTAACAACTTTTGATCAGAAATCATTTAACTTTAAAAATTTTTATGACAAATTTAATTAATTAATTTCATCTCCTACAATTTCATCTTGATCAAACATATTTTGGGGTTAATTAAAATTTAATGATTCCATTGAAACTCAAATTAAGCTCAACACATTAGAAACTAATTGGGGTTTTTAATTTTCTTTAATTTTCAAAGGATGAATTCAAAGAGGTTTATATGAATTTTGAAATTTTATTGATTTATTATATTTTCAATAGATCATTTAATTGATTTGTTTAATTCAATTAATCCCCTAATGATTTTGAGGTTTTATAAGTTCAGAAGATTTTAATATATTTATAGGTTCATTGGAGTAATCTAGAATGGTTTGAGCTATTTTGATCATTTTTCTTAATTTTCTTGAATTTTAATAATTAATTTATAAAAAAATAGGCATTAAAGTTTTGAAATTTTTTATTTTTAATGTACTCATCATTTGGACTTAAATTTTTTGGTAAGTGTGTCATAATATTAATTTCATTCTCCAAAAATTTTAGGTTATTTAATGAATATTTTGGGATTAATTAAAGAAATTTTATTTTCATTCAAACTCAAATTAATCTTAAAACATCCAATAAAAAATTGGGCTTTGAATTCATTGAATTTCTCTCAAAAAAGATGAATCCAAAGATTGCTTATTTATAAATTTTTATTAAGTATTTTATTTTTTATAAATTTTTGAAATTTCAATTGATTTTACATAATTTTTAAGCTCAGAAAGTACTTAGATTTCTTACTTAACTTACAAAGTGCCAATTAGATAATTGAAAAAATGTATCATATTATAATCTATGCTCAATTACTCTCTTCCATAATTTAATGCATGACACATTAACTTAATTTCTATAAATTGTACACCTCATGTACATCACTTTAGAGAAATTCCACTTGGATAAGATCACCTTCAATGAACCATAGAAGGTAAACAATTTTGTTTTGATGAAGATATTAGTCAATCGTAAAGGTATAATTTGCCCCAAAAACACCAAGCCTATTTTAGAATTTTGGCTATGATTTTGGAAGAATGGATTTGTTAGAAAGCATACTTTAATATTTAAATTTTTAATTGCACTAGAAATGTGAAATTTAAATTTTCCAACCAATAGAAATGTACTTTGAGTCAATAAAGACCAGAAGATGAGTAGCAAATTTGGCGCCCATGGGATCTATAGTGTTTTTTTGTAAATTTGAGCTGTGACGTCCTTCTATGGAAAATATTTGATCCTTTTTTCATAGTTTGAAGCTCTATAGTGTTTTTTTGTTGGATTGATTGATTCGCGGCATGTTTTGATTCAACTTTCTAATGATATGGATTACTCCTAAGTTTTTTTTAGACTTTCATATTTTGTTTTCAACTATCGATGTTTGTTAAAATGGACACTCTTTTCACATTAAGGAGGAGTCTCTTGTTCTGATGTCCATTCCAATTTTCACGCATTTCTTTAATCCAAAATTTCTTTTGTTGTATAGGTTGTTCTCACCTCTTCAATTGGATCGGACATCTAACACTAGACCTTCTATTGCCCGGATACTTGTTGAGCTGGATATAATTAAAAAATATCCTAAGAAAATTTGGTTAGAATAAAAAAATTATGGTTATTTATAAAAGTGGAGTTTGAAAACTTTCCGTATTTTGTTCTCATTGTAAAAATTCATGGGCATGGGATTGTTGAATGCTTTTTGGTTCACCCATCTAAAGAAAATTTTGTTGTGCCTCTAAAGCTTCTCCATCTCTTAAGGCTCCTTTGATTGTATCACAAAATGTTATGGTCACTAATACAAATATCCTGACGGTCATTGCTTTGAGATTCTTATCCACCAAGATTGTTGGCTATGGACTAGGTGACTTAATGAAGCTAATAATGATGCGATTCCTTCTAATTAAAATCACTTACAATGCAACAATACTGACATTAATGTTACTAATAGCTGCTAATTTAATTGATTCAACTAATGCAAATTCACCTGTGGTCACCCTTAACCAAAGGTAAAGTGAATGACCTTGTAGGAATTCTAATGTGCAATATTTAGAGATAGTTTCTACCTTGATTTAGGTATTTGTGTTTTGCCCCTTCTAATCCTTCTTGTGCTTCTTCTTCTAACCTTGACCTGATTCCAAATCCATCTTTACATCATAATAATGATTTGGAAGAAGGTGAAGTGGCCTACAATCCCCAGGTGCCTCTTTTTTTCCAAGCAATTTACTGATCATTCATTATCGATGATGTGTCATATGATCAATAAATTTTAAAGTTATAAAAAAAGAAAAAAAAATCCTCTAAATTTAAATTTTCTAGCTTTGCAAAAGTAGATCATCTCCTCTTACCAAAAAATAATGGTTTTCCTTATTTGGAATCTAGAATTGGTATAAATACAATCGAATTTAGTTAAACATAATATTTCTTTCTTGGCCATTTTGAACTTTATCCTACCTTCTAACATTTATTCTAATGCTAGAATGATTGGTTTTGATAATTTTTGCTAACTCGAGTAATAAAATTTGGATTTTAGAAGTCCTTTGTTTTACATGTTCTGGATTTACACTAGGTTGTAAATGTTAAAAATGCTAGTAGAACATAATAATGATAAAAAAAATTTAAATTTAAAATGCACTTACATGTGTTAAGCCTAATGCCCAAAGAAGAGATCAAATAATAAGTTTAAGTATAAACTTCTAAGTAAAATGTTAATAAAGAGCTCATAATATAAAGTATTTTGAATATAATTTATGTTTTAAAATTTTTATATTTTTTATTTTTCATCTAGAACCTTTTAAAATTATGTAAACAATATCATCAAAATATAGGAATGAGGGAAGCATCAAATTTCTTTTAAAAAAAATAGAATTTATATCTCTCCAAATTACTTATCGATTACATATCCAAAATTTTAATATATTAATTTTTTTTTTAAAAAAATGTACTTAAGATAGTCATTTGGTTTTACAATCTATTATCATAATTAATCCTTCAAGCTAAAGCATTTTAAGTGAACACATAAAAATATATTTATTTAATTTTTCAGAGAAATAATTTTATTATTTAAAATTAAAAATAAAACTTATAAACAAAATAATCAATTTAAGAAAATAAGCAAAAATAATCACTATTTTAGTCTACAATAACAACCAATTGAAGAAATTATAGCCAATTAAATTGAGAAATAATTATTTTTACTTTTTTTGTAATTTTTTTTGCATCTTTAAGAAAATCACAAGATTCTTAAATCAAGAACTTCAATATACAACCAAAAAGTTTATGATACCATTTAAAGAATTAAATAATCCTTAATTATCAGTATTTATAATCAAAATAGAGTGTTATGATGAGAAAAATCTAATATACATAAGTTCATTAAATTCCAATGTCATTAAGACACTCAAATGCATAAATTTTCTTATATAATTGTTGACCTCATTTTTAGAATGAGCTCTCAACCCCTCCATCTTAGGCATAAGACTCCTCTTAGACTTTAATAGTTCCTTAGTCTTAAGACACATCTAGTCATTAGGTGGATACTACCCTAGCCCTAGAAGATTTACAAGAGTTAGCCATAGAAATAGGTCATGCCCTAGGGGTGTTAGGAAAACTTTCTTACCCTTTAGCTTAAACAATTCACTTTCCTTCTTTCAAGTCAAACTCCAAATCAATTATATTTGATTTTCTTTAAATTCAAATCAACTTCACATGATTGAAACCCATTATCAAGATTCATCAAAATTTTTAATTCCAAATTTTGCCAAGTCCTTAAGCTTCCCTTAAGGACTTAACCAAAATTACAATCTAAACCTATTCAAACCTTTGAGATTTTCTAATGAGCATTTATATTCTCATTTATATTCACAATTTATAAATGAAATATAAGTTCAAACTCATCAAATCAAAATCAAAATTCCAAATCAATTCATGAAAATTTTCTTAAGTCCCTTTAATTTTCCATTAAAGGACTTAGCTAAAATCAATCCTAAACATTCAAACTCATGGGATTTTCTCAAAACTTATTTATATCCTCATTTATATTCTCATATATAAATGAAATATAAATATAAATCAATCAAATCAAAGACAAAAAATTAAATTTCAAATTTAAAATCCTTGAAATTCCCTTTAATGGATTTAACCTAAACCTTGATCAAACTTATTCAAATTCATGAGATTTTCTAAAAACTTATTTATATTCTCATTTATATTCTCATATATAAATGAAATATAAATATAAATCAATCCAATCTAAAGCAAAAATTAAATTGTAAATTTAAAATTCTTGAAATTCCCTTTAATGGACTTAACCTAAAACTTGATCAAACATATTCAAAGTCATAATTATATTCACATATATAAATGAAATATTAATATAAATCAATAATTCAATTCAAAAATTAATTTTCAAATTAAAAATTCCTTAAATCCAGAAATTCTCTTTAATGGATTTAACCTAAATCATGATTAACTTCAAATTCTTAAAATTTTGATACTAGGAAGCTTTGAGCACTCCAATCTATCCTATAGTGAGGCTTTATATATTTGAAAGAGAGAGTTTAGTTTAGTTTGTGTTGAAATTTTATTAGAATGCTAGGGTTTATAGTCCATCAATACAAGATTATGAAAATGCCTAAGAGGTGAGGACTTATACTGTAGCAAAAAACAAGTAGCCTCATCTAAATATAAGATGCTTTAGCACAAACTAACAACAGACCTAAGTCTAATGAATAATGGGACACAATGATTTACCTCCATAAGAGGATAAACCCACCTTTTTACTTATAATTCTAATGTGACTGAGCTAACACCTCCTATACTTAAAACCATGTAGGCCATCTTATTTATATTGAAGACAACAAGGCTATTATTCTTTAATTAGTGGAGTCCTAAACTCACTCCCTAAGACACTAAATCATGATCAACATGAAGATATGAGACTAAATGAAAATTTTTATAATTCTTTATACCATTTTGACATTAATTTGGACAATGGCAGGATAATTATGCATATATGCATGATGAAATATAGTTATGCTAAATAAATGAGAGGTATTTTCCTACAAGGGATGCTCTCACATGTAGCATTCCCTATCGTTAAGAAAGGAGACCCTCCCATTGAGTGAAATAAGATGATATGCATGATTATTGTAACATACATCATTATTTAAGGGTTGCAAAATCTTTTAATTATCTTGATTATAACCTATGCTTTCAAGTTGGGATGAGTTATGTTTAAAATTTAGTTATGAGTTGTTTAATGGGGTATAAATAATTCGATCCTAAAGAGCTTCGCATAGCCACTCATTCAATCATCAAACTTTAAGAAACCTATGAAAATATGCCATTTTATTGTGTTGAACATGACAATCAAACATTCATAGATTTCATGAAAGAATAAAGGCCTCATCTATTAAGTGAAAAGAAGTTTTGACTCTACCTTATACAACCCAAATTATAATAAAATATTGCAATTACAAAAATAAATGCTAAGGGTCTTCATTGTTATTTCTTTTCCTCTTCTTGATGTTTTATTCATAGCTTCCGACTTTACCTTCTAGCCATATCCTAAACCTCATAGCACTAATCTTAATTTCCATTGCAAAATTACTTGTATAGAAAAATAAAATCTAACTACACCTACAAGACAGATGTTAGCTAAACAACCATACAAACCAAGTATTATATCCTAAATTTGGACTTAGCTCCCTAGACATGGTTAACACCTAATATGAATTATGCAAGGAGGATGAGCAACACATAAGTAAAAAATTAATATTTATTTATTATTTCTGACCCTTTAGCATAATCCCTTGAAAATATCATTAGCTAATAATGGCCTAACATCCGATTAATGAAGTAATCCTAACATCTAGTCTTAAATATTACATCACAAAATAAAACACAACATCACAACATACACCATCTAATCTAGAGCTCAAGTGGTGACTTAGTATTCTAATATGTGTGCTTAGCTTTGTGTGGTATGTCTTAGCAGCTTTAGAATTATGATTATCTAAGGTTTGAAATTATTTAAGTTAAACATTGGGAAGGTTTCATTTGTGTTTTAAAATGGGTGGTGGATTTCAATTGTATTTTTCTTCTTTTGTTTTACTTAGTATTTACTTAACATCTAATTATTATGAAGAGAGGAAGAGGTTTAAACATCTAAGTTATTTTCTAAAGCATGTTGTTATGATTTTTGATTCATTTTAATGAATGATTCATTAAACATTTTGTTAATCCTAAATTTTGGTTAATCTTAAAGAATCCTATTCAAGCATGATAGGCATCTTAACATTAATGAGATTGAATTCCTATCATATGGATAACATTCCATCATTCCTTTTCATCATTAATAGCATGCATATGATATTGAACTTAATATTCCTATACATGCAATATATTCTATATTAGCAAATTATTTATTCATGCAAAGTAAAACTCTATCCAAATTCTATTGCATGCATACATTGAATAAAATTAAGTAAGTAAATGGTTGTTAAACTAGGAAGTGATAATCTAAAACCTCCTTCTACTTAAATCCTTTGTGTCTAATATATACTTGCTAACATTCAAACACATAAACATACACATGAATCATGAAAATAGAACAATGCTTTAATATTTGAAACTATAAACAAATGTAAGTCATAGGCTATTCATAATAAAAATTACTTTAAATCTTCATCATTAGTTTATAATTTTGAAAAAAATAGTTTTAGATTTATTAGTGATACTACCATATAATAGTTATTCAACATGAACTATACTTATGTAACCATATTCATTTGATTCTTTTATTTACATGGATACATAATAATGATACAAATTTATAATGATTAAAATGAATAATTAAACATTGCCACATAATACATTCAACCACATTAATTTCTAAGGACAATCAAGTTAAACAAAACTATTTAAGATTAACCAAAATTGTTATGTAGTTTAATTTGGATTTGAATTACAAAACATAAAGAGGAGAAATAATATTTGCTATTTTGCACCATTCCATGTTAGTGACTAAATGTATTTAAAGAGAAATCGGTAAATTTTATAGATTGATTGAGTTCAAATCATTAAGTAATTAATTCAATTTTCCTTTCCTAAACCTTTTAAAATAACTAACTTAATCATGAGCCTTCAATGATATGCCAATGAAAAATTAAAATTTGTAATGCTCTAAAGGACCTTTAAAATTAGATGATTAAGAATTAGATTAAAGAAGAATCTAAATTAAGTACTTATATGTTTTCCCCCATGGGTTAACCATAAATTTTTTAATGATCTTTATTTTATTAAACACATAAAGAGGAAACCATGAATTGAATTTGAATCATCTGATCTAATTGTCATTTTGATTTAATTTCTTTGTTTATCATTAATTGCCTAAGTAATCCTTAATTAAGACATGAATTAATTAACCCTCCTAAGAAAATATATTTAGGAAAATGATAAGGAAAGAGGTCCTCATTATTTTCCTTCATTATTCCCACTATTAATAATGATTAATTATCATTAATGATTTAAATTTTTTTATTTAGCAATTTAAATAATCATTCGATTGATTAAAGAGGGTGATTAGCATTAGATTTTAAATTATCCAAATTACATGGCTAATAAATCCTTAAAATTAATGAGGCAAGAGGACATCTAGGATCAACCATCCAATATGAGATCTATTGGAGTAATTAAGGCTTAATTATAATATATCTCAAAATTCAAACCTTAATTAAGCATTCAATAAGAACCTTCAAAATTTTATTTTTTATTTTCTCCTATGTTTATCATTTCCATAATGGGTTTACTCATAGTTTTGGAATTTTCTATTAGTTATGAATTTTCAAATTTCTTTATGACATTTTGATCACCTAATTAATCACCTAAACCATGGACCATCATTTAGTCGACGATTTTCCACATGGCAATGGAAGGGTTGTTTAAAACGTCGATGGTGGTAGTGACTGGAACGCTTTCATCCCGTTGTCCAATTTTGGATCAAATGATGGAGATTTATCCAGTGGTTCTTATTGTATTAAATTAAATTATTTATGGATTAAATCACAGTCATCTATTATAATCACATGGAATGGATGGCCAATGATCTATATCCCGAGCCAAGACGTACCGTCTTCCTTTTTGCTTCGAGCTCATTAGAGCTATGGATGAGATGGACTTTGAAACATGCAAGGGGAGATCCGAGATCCTAGAAATCTCATAAAATCACACTTTGCTTCTCAAAAGACCAACACTTGGGATTTTCTAAGGTTTGATTTTTATCTGCTAGCTAAAGATTGGTGTCGATTTAGCTTCATCTTGAAGAGACAAAGCTTATTGAGAAGAACTCAAGCCTTTCTGATTCCTGGATCAAATGACATTAAGCTTGTTAGAGTTGGTCTTGGGTCCTTTGGTGATCAAATCGATCAAGGATCATTCATTTTGACTTGCCAATGAGGGAAGGTGTGGGAAGAGTTAATTTGAGTTTCAGGGAGTTTAGATGAGGTTGGATGGATGGGGCTCTCCATTTGACGTGGTTGGTCTCATTGATGGAGAGTACCAAATTTAAGGAAAATTTGGGATTCAACATCTTGAAAGCTCTCTGTAGTTTGAATGGATGAGGAGAATGTCTCAAAGTGGCGTGCAGCCTTTGTGAGTCATGGAAGTGGCTGGGTGGAGGTGTGAGGTGCTTGATTTGAGCATGACATGGGCTAGGTGTCCTTCTCCAAGTTGGTGCAACCATTAGTAAACTCATCTCATGGCCAAGGCTTTGATCGCTTTGGTCGGGTTGATTAGTGGTCTTAGTGTCCAAGGATGGCCAAAGGTGGCTACCATGGCTTTGTGAGTGGGTGAGCCCATCCAAATAGAAATTTTGTCCCATTTGGGTGGGTTGGTTCATGGGTTTTGGCCCAAACTTGGTTCATGATGCATTGGGTCAACTTGAGCTAACCCATGGTGTCCCAAAGATGAGTCATGACAAGTTTGGTTGGGTTTGGACTTGGTTTGGATGTGTTTGTCAATTTGACCCATATAGGTCATATGGGTTCAATTGGCTAGGTTGACCAATTTCATTGGGTCAACCAAGGTTTGATGTATTTAAATGATCATTTGGAATGTAGTAGTGCAATTGGTTTAACTTAATTGAGGTGGATTTAGATTTGGTTCACTTGGGTTCATTTAGATCAAATGGGTTTAGTTGACCAAATTTGGTCAAATTGGCCAAATTGGCTTGGGTGGAGGGTTGGTTTAGGTTCAATTGATCATTTGAGAATGATTATAGGTGTTAGTTTGAATCAATTTGGATTAAGAAATGATTTAGTTATGTCAAATTGAACTTAGTGGGTCAATTGACTTTGTTTGACCAAATTGGGTTTAATTGAGGGTTGGATCATGGTCAATACTCATGATTGATTGATTTGAGGTATTGGTTGGGTTCAATTTGGATTAGGATTTGATTTGACTTAATTTGGCCATTTAGGCAAATTGGGTCAACTTTCAAGGGACCAAATTGACTTGGTTGGTTTCATGGTGGTTGAGCCATGTTTAATATTCATTTTGTGATTGATGGGAGTCATTGATTTCAATTAAGGTTGGGATGAAATTTGGTTCATTTTGGTCCATATATAATTGGTCAACTTGGATCAAGTGATCAAATTAGTTTAGTTTAACAATGATGGTAATTGGTTGTGAAGGATGATCAATAATCATTGTAGAAAGGTATTGAATGGGTTGATTCAATCCAATTTGGGTTGGATTGAAGTTTAAATTAATTTATTCATTTAGGCCACTTTGGGTGAAGTGGACCAAATGGGAAGTTGAATTGCTGAGGGGTGTTGAGAAGAGTTCAATGATGGATTTAAGGTTGATTGATGGCTTTGATTGTAATTGATTGTGTTTGATTGGGTTTTGGCTCATTTGGACCTTTGGGTCAAATGGTCTAACTTATTTATTCAATTAGTTTAATTGTTTTGATTCTACATATTAGAAGGGTTTGAAATAGAGTATTGAATTGTTGGAGTGCTTTTTAAAATCAATTGGATTTGGTTTACTTGAACGCTTTGGGTTGATCTATATAATGGTAGTTTACTTAAGTTGAGGGCTAAGTTAATTTGGCTTCAACGTTGGATATAAAAGAAAATCCAATTAAGGTTAGTTGTGTTGGCTTGAGGCTAGTTTTGGATGAGTGTACAAGCATGGGTGTTGGTTTAGGCCATAGGATAGGTAGCACCTATTTTCCCTATGGTATATCCTGTTGAGGTATAACTTAAGTCTCTAGGCATGGGTTTAGTATTCCCTTAATCACTAGAAGTGTCCTATCATTAGGGAAATCCAAGTGCTTGGAAGATTCCTAAGTCTAAGATAGGAAGGATGGGTCATCACTCCAAAAAATATGGTCATGATTAATTTGATTATTTTAAACAATCCAAAAGATCTAAGATATCTTCAAGTGGGTCAATGAATTTAATTATATTAATCAATCCAAAGGATCTATGAAAGAGATCCTAAGAAGAGGTTAATGAATTTGATTATATTAATTAATTCAAAGGATCTACAAATGTGAACATAAGATGAGGTTAATGAGTTTGATCGTATTAACCACCAAAAATTATAGAAAATTCTTATTGAGACTAATCAATTATATTAACCAATCCAAAGGATCTATAGAAGAGAACCTAAGATGAAATTATTGAGTTTGATTATATTAACTAATATAAAGGATCTACAAAAGAGATTTTAAGATGAGGCTAATTAATTTAATTGTGTTAGCCAACCATAAAATCTACATAGAAGATCTTAAGATGAGGCTAATGAATTTGATTCTATTAACCAACCCAATGGATATACAAAAAAATTATAAGATGAGGTTAATGAGTTTGATTGCATTAATAACCTAAAAGATCTACAAAAGAGATCTCAAGATAAGGCTAATGAATTTTATTATATGCAACCAGCCCAAAGGATCTACAGAAGAGATCTAAAGATGACATTAATGAATTTGATTGTATTAACCAATCCAAATGATCCGCGAAAGTGGTCCAAAGATGAGGCTAATAATTTTGATCATATTAGCCAACCTAAAAGATATATAGAAGAGATCTTAAGATGAGGCTAATGAATTTGATTGTATTAACTAACTTAAAGGATATACTAAAGAGATCCTTAGATGTGGTGTGGAGAGAATTTATGCCACCACACAGATCTTGGGGGTACTTATTTAGGTAATCAAATATGTCATTAAGTGATAAATATATTATCTCAAAAGATAAACATATTATCTTATAAGTAAGGACTCATAAGGTGATGGGTCTTTGTACCAAATATTTTTCCATGAACTAAATGAAGAAGTTAAACAAGGTTTATTTTATTACATGAGCTATAAAGGCAATCCCCATCGAATTACATATTAAAAGGAAAATAATTTCTCTAAAGAATACTCTAGATTAACAAAATTAATTTTTATTTTTATAGATTGTAAAGCTTATCTTAAAAGGATTGTTAATTCAGAAATTCAAAAGAGAATGCTTTAAGTAGAAATAGTTCTTGTTGAAAGTAATTGAGAATAAGTAGGAAACACTTTTAGATACTAAAGCCCAATAAGTATTTTTTTTTAATGTTGGGCTTTATATTTTGAAATTGAAGTTATTGAAATTCAGTTGAAATTTTATTAGAGATTTAGAACTTAGATTCGATAAGACTATAGAAATACCTCAAAGAAGACTTATTCTAATAGGAAGTTTCGTAATCTAAGTCTAAAGCACTTTGATATAAATTAGAGGCTCAACTTAGTCTAATTACTAGGAATTATTAGTTCTTCTTCTGTTGAGAAAATAAACCTATCCCTAGCTCTTCTTGACTTACTTCCAACCTTGAAGGGTTACTAGCTAACACCACTTAAGCGATTTTAAAACCATGAGTTCTATCTTATGTTATGTAAGATGGCTAAGCTATTATATTTAAAAAAGAAAGTAAATAACCTAAACTGACTCTCTATGTTATGCACCTAACTAATGCAATAGTTTTCATTTTTTATGTATTTAACTCATAATTTCATTTAAGGCTTTAGGTACGCAATTTCATGCCTGCAATGAGACATAGTTAGAAAATAGTTATGGGCTAAATTAAAATAAGAAGGCACACTTTCCTAAGATAGGTGTTCATCCTCACATGTCAAAACCCCATTATGTGCAATTGGTGAAGCATCCAATTCAAGAATTATGAAGAATATGCTCACATGATTCACAAAGGTTAATTATTTCTAGTTTCTTTTAGTTGTTTAAACTTAGGGCTTTATTTATGATGAGATTATAAATTTTATGTTATGGTTGAATTTAATTAGTTTAATGGGGTAGAAAATTTAAATTTTTTTAAGAGCCTAACATTTTCAAGTTCTGAGAACACATAACACATAAAGAAACATATAAATAGTATGCGCTCTATTACAACCCAAAATAAATCAAGCCAAATTAAATTAAATAAAATAGGCTCGGTATCACTATACACCCTAGAAGAAAAGAAAAATGGTTAGCTCGTCCTTATATAGTCCTAGAACTAAAGTTTTGATCTATGGAAGTCTTTATCCAAGATCATCACCTTCTTCCAAGACCTCCTCAGGCTCCACATGGGACCACCAACAATATTATTAGCTCCTGCTATTCCTAGACCCCATAGATCCTAACCTAATTCTAGGCTCAAATTACATTTAAAATTTTAAAATAAAATCCTAAACCTTACAAAATAGATGTCAAGAAAACATACAACACACCCAACATTTTATATTTCAAATATAAAGGCTTAGCACTAATGGTTGCTCAGCTCTTATTAAGCTATGCTTAGAACTTAAGCAAAGACGCAAGTAAATAACATTTATATTTATTAAGGTAGTCCCTTTTAGTATGACTCCCTACAGAAAATAATGTTAGTCTAATAGAATATCCTAACATTCAGACTAATGAGCAAATAATTCCTAACCATCTAGTCTAAAACATTACACCACAAAATAAAAAAAAAATTATTTCACAACACAAATCATCATAGATCATTGACCTAATCTAGGTCTAGTGTGTGAAAGGATGGGATTATGTGGTATGATTGCAGATGGCCCTTTTAGGTTTTGGTTTGATTCAAGTTTAAGGTTTATTCAATTTACCATCGGGTGATTTTAATTTAAATGATTTAATTTAGTTTTTGTTTTATTTTGAAGTTTATTTTGGTGTTAAATTTAAGTTTAGGTTTTAAAGAATGAAGAATAAATCTACTTTGGCCAGAACCCATTTTTTTAACATTCTTATCCTAATAAAATGTAATTTTCATCATAAGATGAAGATTCATTCTAAAGGTTCAAACTAAGATTCTAGTATCTTAATTAACCATTTTAAATTTA
Organism: Cymbidium sinense; assembly: GCA_021442155.1. Lineage (NCBI taxonomy): Eukaryota > Viridiplantae > Streptophyta > Magnoliopsida > Asparagales > Orchidaceae > Cymbidium > Cymbidium sinense. The sequence continues at coordinate 135,348,351 of CM038221.1, read as the reverse complement.
TTAAAAAATAATCAAGGAGTCATCTAAA
>CM038221.1:135111322-135348223 GCA_021442155.1 Cymbidium sinense | reverse complement strand
GGTTTAGGGTCTAGGGTTAACTTTAGGGTTTAGGGTTTAGGGTTAAGAATTTTTTTTATTTTTTATTATTTTAGTATTTAATTTTTTTTAAAATTAAGTAAGCTCGTATGTTTAGGTTTATTTAGTTTATTTTTTATTTATTATAATATATTTTATTTTTTATTTTATTTAGTATTTTTATTTTTATTTAGTTTAGTTTATTTATTTTAGTTTAGATTTTTATTTTAGTTTATTTATTTTTGTTTAGGTTTAGCTTTATGTTTTTTTAGTTTAGTATTATTTTTATTTTATTTTTTAGTTTTAAGTTTTATTTTTTATTTTAAGATTTAGGTTTACATTTTTATTTTATTTTTAGGTTCAAGTTTTAGGTTTTTATTTTAGGTTTATGTTTAGGTTTATTTTTTTTTAGTTTATGATTTAGGATATTTTTAAAAAAATTAAATAAGTTTAGGTTTTTATTTTAATTTATTTTGATTTTGCATTTTATTTAGGTTTATTTTATTTTATTTAGTTTAGTTTATTTATATTAGGTTTATTTATTTCAGTTTAGGTTTTTTATTTTAGTTTATTTTTTAGGTTTAGGTTTAGGTTTAGGTTTATTTTTTAGTTTAATTTTTTTTAATTTTATTTTTTAGGTTTAGGTTTTATTTTTTATTATTTCATTTAAGTTTACATTTTCATTTTATTTTTTTTAAGTTTAGGTTTTAGGATGTTATTTTATGTTTTTTTTAGGTTATATTCTTAGTTTAAGCTTAGGTTTATTTTCATTTTATTTTATTTTATTTCTTTAGGTTTAGTTTAAGTTTAGTTTATTTTAGCTTTAGGTTTAGGTTTTATTTATTTTAGTTTAGGTTTAGGTTTATTTTATTTTATTGATTTTATTATTATTTTAGGTTTAGGGTTTTCTTTTAGTTTAGGTTTAGGTGTTTTTTTTATTTATTTATAAGTTTTATTTTTAGGTTTATTTTTTACTTTTTAGGTTTAGGTTTTTATTTAGTTTTTATTTTATTTTATCTTAGGTTTATTTTATTTTTATTTTAGTTTTAATTTTTATTTTATTTAGGTTTTTGTTAGGTTTATTTTATTTTTTGGTTTAGTTTAGGTTTTTATTTATTTTATTTTAGTTTAGTTTTTATTTTATTTTTAGGTTTAGGATTAGGTTTAATTTATGATTTTTTTATTTTTTATTGTATTTTTTTATTTAGGTTTAGGTTTTAAGGTTTAGGGTTTAAGGTTTATGGTTCATGGTTTTATTATGGTTTTATTAGGGTTTAGTGTTTAGGGTTTAAGGTTTAGAGTTTAGTGTTTAGGGTTTAGTATTTTTAGGGTTTAGGGCTTAGGGTTTAGGTTTTAGGATTAGGGTTTACATTTTAGTTTAGGGTTTAGGGTGTGGGTTTATTTTTAACCCAGTTTAGGGTTTAGGGTTTAGGGTTTAGGTTTAGGGTTTAGGTTTAGGGTTTAGGGTTGTAGGTTTAGCGTTGTAGGTTTAGGGTTTAGGGTTTAGGGTTTAGGGTTTAGGGTTAAGTTTTTTTTATTTATTTTATTTTATTTTATTTAAAGTTAAGTAAAATGGTAGGTTTAAGTTTATTTAGTTTATTTTATTTATTTTATTTTATTTATTTATTTTAGTTTATTTTATTTTTAATTTTTATTTAGGTATATTTTTATTTTTATTTAGTTTAGTTTATTTATTTTAGTTTAGGTTTTTTATTTTAGTTTTATTTTTAGGTTTAGGTTTAGGTTTAGGTTTAGGTTTAGGTTTATTTTTTAGTTTAGTTTTATTTTTACTCTATTTTTTAGGTTTAAGTTTTATTTTTTATTTTTAGGTTTTAGTATTAGTTTTTTTTTTAGGTTTAGGTTTTTGGTTTTTATTTTAGATTTATTTTTAGGTTTTAATTTTTTGTTTAGGTTTAGATTTATTTTTTTATTTTATTTTATTTATTTTAGGTTTAGGTTTAAGTTTTATTTATTTAATTTTAAGTTTAGGTTTAGGTTTTTCTTAGTTTAGGATTAAGGTTTTATTTTTTATTTATTTTTAGGTTAATTTTTTGGGTTTAGGTTTTTATTTAGTTTTTATTTTATTTTATTTTAGGTTTATTTTACTTTTATTTTAGGTTTAGTTTTTATTTTATTTAGGTTTTTTTTAGTTTAGTTTAGGTTTTTATTTATTCTATTTTAGTTTAGTTTTATTTTTTATTTTATGTTCATTTTAGGTTTAGGTTTAGGTTTAGGTTTAGGTTTTGGTTTATCTTTTTATTTATTTTTTATTTTTTTATTTTATTTTGGTTTAAGTTTTTTTCATTCTTATATTTTATATGTTTTATTTAGTTTAGGTTTAGGTTTTCTGCTTTTTAGGGTTTAGGGTTTAGTTTAGGGTTTAGGGATTAGGGTATAGGGTTTAAGGTTTATTGTTTAGGTTTTAGGGTTTAGGATTTAGGGTTTAGCATTTTAGAGTTTAGGGTTTAGGGTTTACGGTTTAGGGTTTAGGGATTTTAGGGTTTAGGGCTTAAGGTTTAGGTTTAAGGTTTATGGTTCAAATTTTAGTTTAGGGTTTAGGATTTTTGGTTTTTTTTAACAGAGAACAAATTCATATTCAATATTTCTTCTTTTCAAATTCATCAACCATGTAACACACGAAGCTTTCTATGAAGCAAGCGACAACATAGATAGAAAATAAGTATGCATAGACCAAATAAAAACCTAGATAACTAGAACTATTTCTACTATAAAGAAAGAGTTCCATAAGCAACAGATCAGATCGACCATTTTTCAGTTTCTCGAGTTCCGATCAAAACCATCCCGGACTCTCGAGTAACGAGATCCACCATCATTTTCCCAATCTCTCCCTCGCCATCACCATGGCTATAACTTCTGTCGCTCTTCCTGCCTCCATAACCATGACTACTCCAACCACCACCTCCATATCCTCCAACACCTCGAGATCCCCCACCACCACTTTTTTTAAATCAAAAGTGAGAGAATTTTATTGCCAAAAAGTAAGGGATACAAGGTCCTTAAAGGAGATAAATCTCTAAACTATTGTTTATAAAGCTATAATTATCCTAAAAAGATAAATCCCCTACCTATTATAAGAAAACCAAAGCAAAAGAAAGAAAAGATAAAAACTAAGAAAGAAACATCACAGAATTCTAATAAGGGCTGCCAAAGCCATTGATTTCTCGAAATCTTCTGAGAGATGCACAAACCACCTATAGTCTCGAAACCTACCACAAATCAGCAAAGAACTTAAGATAGAGATAAGCATCTGGAAATAAGGACAAGCTAAGTACACAAAAGAAACAAAATGATAAAAATCTTAGATAAGGCTCGCTCGGGTCACATTCATCTCAATGGGTGATATGAGCATCCAAACTTCAAGAAGGATTACAATCACATATGGTGCTACCAACCAAATGGATAATAGGGGAACCATCCCAACCATCATAGCCAACTTACCTTGATTAAACCAAGTAGCCAACAGGAAAGAGCTAGCCAAGTTCCAGTATCTATCATCAAGATTAAATAGGTAACTAACCAATAAAACATCTAGCCAATCCATAGTAAAATAACCAACCAAACAAGGTAAGAAACAACCACCATCAAAGCCACCCAAAACAAATAAAGAAAGGTAAAACCAAAAATTCATGCGATCCACCAACCAAAGACAACAGACCATCAAGGCCACCCAGCCAAACATAGTAGCAGGAATCAACAGATATAACAATAAAGCCAAGAATAGCCAAAACCACAAATAAGTTCATCCCACAATAGAAAAAATGACAAGCCAATGCCATCCAATTAAGAGGCACCACAAAAAAAATTCAAAAAACCACCAGAAAAGGGGAACGAAAACTAGATAGCAAATAACATCTCTAGAGAGCGTAACTTAGCCCAAGAAGGAACAATGCCAATGACAGGCTCAACCAATAATCACAACACTAGATAGCCAAAACTAAAAGCAAAAGGCTAGAAAATATGATAGCCATCAAGCAACCACCAATAAACCCTCATAAGGAAAAGAAGAGGCTAGGAAAAGGCAAACAAGCAAGCTCTAAGCCCCCACCAAAGCCATCCTAAAACCAACACAACAGAGACCAACAAGAGAGAGCCACCAAAACCAGAGGGCAACCAAAGCTCATTGTATCAACCAAATAATCTAGACCTCAATCAAAAGGAGATACCATTCTTTGGTTTAGGTTTATTAGGTTTTAGGGCTTAGGTTTATTCTTTAATTTATTTAGTTACTTTATGTTTAGGTTGAAGTTTTATGGTTTAGGGTTTAGGGATAGGGTTTAAGGTTTAGGGTTTAGGGTTTAGGGTTTATGGTTTAATATCTTAGGTTTAAAGTTTATGGTTTTAGGGTTGATGATTTTAGGGTTTAGGGTTTAGGGTTTAGGGTTTAGGATTTTAATTTTAGAGGGTTTAGGGTTTCTAGGCTTTAGGTTTACTTAGGGTTTAGGGTTTAGGAATTATAGATTATGGGTTTTGTGTATATAAAATTAAATAATAAGTAAACCAGTAGGTTTAGGTTTATTTAGTTTATTTCATTTATTTTATTTTTTTATTTTTATTTAGGTTTTATTTTTTTTATTTAGTTTAGTTTATTTACTTTAGGTTTATTTATTTTAATTTAGGTTTTTATTTTAGTTTATTTTTAGGTTTACATTTATTTTTTTTAGAGTTTTATTTTTAAGTTTAGGTTTTATTTTTTTATTTTTAGGTTTAGGTTTTATTTTATTTTTTTTTAGGTTTAGGTTTAGGTTTTATTTTAGGTTTATTTTTTTAGGTTTTATTTTTAGTTTAGGTTTATTTTAGTTTATTTTATTTTATTTTATTTAGTTTAGTTTTAGGTTTATTTTTTTAGTATATTTTATAGTTTAGGTTTATTTTATATTTTTTTTTTTTTATTTTTTATTTTAGGTTTTTTTAGGGTTTAGGTTTTATTTTAAGGATTCTTTTTAGGCTTAGGTTTTATTTTATTTTATTTTAGATTTATTTTTTTTATTTTATTTAATTTTAGTTTTTATTTTATTTAGGTTTTTTATTTTTAGGTTTATTTTATTTTTAGTTTAGTTTAGGTTTTATTTATTTTATTTTATTTATTATTAGTTTATTTTATTTTATTTTAGGTTTAGGTTTAAGGTTTTAGTTTATGCTTTTATTTTATCTATTTTTAAATTTTATTTAGGTTTAGGTTTTTATATTTATTTTATTTATAGGGTTTATTTAGTTTAGGTTTAAGTTTTTATGATTTAAGGTTTAGGGTTTTGGGTTTAGGGTTTAGAGTTTAGTGTTTAAGGTTTAGAGTTTAAGGATTAGTGTTGTAGGTTTTAGGGTTTAGGGTTTAGTGTTTATGGTTTAGGTTTCAAGATTTAGGGTTTAGGGTTTAGGGTTTAGGGTTTAGGATTCAGCATTTACATTTTAGGTTTAGGATTTATAGGTTTTGCATTTTTATTTTTTTTTTTAACAAAGAATAAATTCATATTCATCATTTCTTCTTTATTTCATCAACCAAGTAATAGACAAAGTTTTGTAATACACAAGTGAACACATAAATAAAAAATGAGCACTCAAAAAAAATCAAAAACCCTAGATAACTAGAATCATCTCTATTGTAAAGACATAGTTCCATAATCTGCAGATCAAATCTGTCTTGTTTCTGGTTCCCATGAACCACCCCGCCTCTGAGTAGCGGATACACCATCATATCCCTGATCTCTCCTTCCACCACCAGCAGAGTTGTAACCTTCATCGCTCCTCCTGCCTCCATAACCACCACTGCTCACTACCACCTCCATATCCATCAAGACCTCCGATCCCCACCACCACCGAATTTGCTTAGCCTCACATCTAGACTAACTTGGTTGGTGATGTTGCCTTCAAGGTTCTTCCCATTTTAGGTTTAGTTTAGGTTTATAGGTTTTAGGTTTAGATTTAGGTTTAGGTTTATTAGGTTTTAGGTTTAAGTTTACTTAATTTATTTAGTTACTTTAGGTTTAGGTTTAGGTTTAGGGTTTAGGGTTTTTTTTAGGGGTTTAGGGTTTATTGTTTAGGATTTAGGGTTTAGGTTTATAGGTGGCTTATTTAGGGTTTAGGTATAATTTAGGGTTTATGATTTTTCTTTAAATTAAGTAAACCTAGTTTAGGTTTATTTAGTTTATTTTTTATTTATTTTAGTTTAATTTATTTTTTATTTTTATTTAGGTTTATTTTTTTATTTTATTTAATTTAGTTTATTTATTTTACATTTCTTTATTTTAGTTTAGGTTTTTTATTTTTGTTTATTTTTTAGGTTTAGGTTTATTTTTTAGTTTAGTTTTATTTTTTACTTCTTAGGTTTAGGTTTTATTTTTATTTTAGGTTTAGGTTTAGGTTTGTATTTTATTTTTTTGAGGTTTAGGTTTAGGTTTTATTTTAGGTTTTTAGATTTTATTTATAGTTGGTTTAGATTTATTTTAATTTATTTTATTTTATTTTGTTTAGCATTTGGTTTAGGTTTAGGTTTAGATTATTTTAGTTTTAGTTTAGGTTTTATTAATTTTAGTTAAGGTTTTTTTTTTTAATTTAGGTTTACATTTTTTTTAGTTTAGGGTTTAGATTTTATATTTTATTTATTTTTAGGTTTTATATTTTGGCTTTTTTAGGTTTAAGTTTTATTTAGTTTTTATTTTATTTTTATAGGTTTATTTTATTTTTATTTTGGGTTAAGTTTTTATTTTATTTAGGTTTTTTAAATTTTTTTTAGTTTAGTTTAGGTTTTTATTTAATTAATTTATTTTATTTTCTTTTTATGTTTAGGTTTAGCTTTTAGTTTATTGTTTTTATTTTATTTTATTTTTTATTTTATTTTGGTTTATGTTTATTTATTTATTTTATTATTAGGTTTTATTTAGTTTATATTTAGGTTTTTAGCTATTTAGGGTTTAGGGTTTATGGTTTAGGGTTTAGGGCTTGGGCTTAGGGTTTAGGGTTTAGGGTTTAGGGTTTACGGTTTAGGGTTAGGGTTTATTTATTTAATTTTTATTTATTTTTTAAATTTTTTTTAGGTTTAGATTTTTATTTTGTTCTTATTTTATTTTATTTTAGGTTTATTTCATTTTTATTTTGGTTTAGTTTTTATATTATTTAGGTCTTTTATTTTTTTTTAGTTTAGCTTAGATTTTTATTTATTTTATTATAGTTTAGTTTTTTTTTTTCTTTGGGTATAGGTTTAGGTTTATGTTGTATTTTATGTTTTAATTTTATTTTATTTAGGTTTAGGTTTTCTTATTTATTTTATTTTTAGGTTTTATTTGGTTTAGGTTTTAGGTTTTTATTTTACTTTTATTTTTAGGTTTTATTTTTTATGTTAGGTTTAAGTTTATTTTATTTTATTTTATTTTATTTAGTTTAGGGTTTAGGTTTAGTTTAATTTATGTTTAGGTATAGGTTTTATTTATTTTAGTTTAGTTTAATTTAGTTTGGGTTTTGGTTTATTATTTTTTTTAGGTTTAGTTTTTTTTAGTTTAGGGTTTAGGTTTTATTTTTTATTTATTTTTAAGTTTATATTTTAGGTTTATGTTTTCATTTACTTTTTATTTTATTTTATTATGGTTTATTTTAAGCTTATTTTTTATTTTACATTTAGTTTTTGTTTTATTTAGGTTTTTTGTTCTTAGATTTATTTTATTTTTTTTAGTTTAGTTTATATTTTTATTTATTTTATTTTAATTTAATTTAATTAGTTTATTTTATTTTTTTTTAAGGTCTAGGTTTATGTTTTTTACTTATTTTATTTTTATGTTTTATTTAGTTTAGGTTTGGTTTTTTGGGTTTAGGGTTTAGGGTTTATGGTTTAGTTAGGTTGGGTAGTTAGGGTTTAGTCTTTAGGGTTTAGGGTTTGGGAGGGTCAGGGAGGGAGGTTAGATTTAGGTTAAGGTAGGGTTTAGAGAGTTTAAGTTTAAAGGTTTAAGGTTTTTAGGGTTTTGGGTTTAGGGTTTAGGGTTAGTTTAGGTTTATGATTTTTGGTTTTAGGGTTTAGGGTTTAATGTTAGGGTTAGGGTTTAGGGTTTAGGGTTTAAGATTTAGGGTTGTAGGTTTAGGGTTTAAGGTTTAGGTTTTAAGGCTTAGGGTTGAGGGTTTAGAGTTTTAGGGTTTTAGGGTTTTAGGGTTTAGGGTTTAGTATTTTAGGGCTTAGGGTTTAGTTTTAGGTTTAGTTTAGGTTTAGGGTTTTTATTATTATTATCTTTAATAAAGAACAAATTCAATTTCAACATTTCTTCTTTGTGATTTCATCAACCAAGTAATACACCAAGTTTTCTAAGACACAAGTGATGACATAGATCAAAAGTGAGTATGCATAGAGCAAATCAAAAAACCTAGATAACTAGAACCGTCTCTACTATAACAACAGTTCCAAAAGCAGCAAAATGGATTGACCGTTCTTCAATTTCTCCAATTTCCATTAGAACCACCTTGGCATCTCAAGTAGCGGGATCCACCATCATATCCCCAATCTCTCCCTCTGCCACCACCACGGTTGTAACCTCCGTCGCTCCTCCTGCCAACTTAATCACCTGCCTGGCCCACCACCTCCATATCCACCACATTGATCCCCCACCACGTTATAATTTCCTCGACCTTTTACCTCTACGGATATGGATGAGCTCGGTGATGGTCTTGCCACTAAGGTTCTGCCAATTTTAGGGTTTTGGTTTAGGTTTAGGTTTATTAGGTTTTAGGCTTTAGGATTATTTTTTTAATTTATTTAGTTACTTTAGCTTAGGTTTATGGTTTAGGGTTTAGATTTATTTAAGGTTGGGTTTAGCGTTAGGGTTTTTTTTTCAAAAATTAAGAAATCTTGGTTTAGGTATACTTAGTTAATTTTTTTTTTTTTATTTTTTAATTTTTATTTATGTTTAATTTTTATTTTATTTTAGTTTTTTTAGGTTTAGTTTTTTAGTTTAATTTAGGTTTTTATTTATTTTATTTTATTTTAGTTTTTATTTTTTATTATAATTTATTTTTAGTTTTAGGTTTAGGTTTTAGTTTACCATTTTATTTTATTTTATTTTATTTAGGTTTAGGTTTTTTATTTATTTCATTTTTATGTTTTATTTAGTTTAGGTTTAGGTTTCAAGGTTTTCAGAGTTTTGGGTTTAGTGTTTAGGATTTGGGGTTTAGGGTTGTAAGTTTTAGGGTTTAGGGCTTAGAGTTTAGGGTTTAAGGTTTTAGGGTTTAGGATTTATGGTGTAGGTTTTAGGGTTTAGGATTATGTTAAGGGTTTAGGGTTCAAGATTTATGATTAGTTTTAGGGTTTAGGGTTTAGGGTTTAAGGTTTAGGACTAGTTTAGGGTTCATGGATTAGGGTTTATGGTTTAGCGTTTAGGGTTTAGGGTTAGTTTTAGGGTTTAGGGTTTAGGATTTAGGGTTTAGGGTTTAAGGTTTAGGGCTTAAGGGGTTTCTTTTTAAATTAAAAAAAACCTTTAGGTTTAGGTTTATTTACTTTATTTGTTATTTAATTTAGTTTATTTTAATTTTTATTTTATTTAGTTTAGTTTATTTATTTTATATTATTTTTTTATTTTAGTTTATTTTTTGGCTTAAGGTTATGTTTAGGTTTATTTTATTTTCATTTTATTTTTTAGGTTTAGGTTTTATTTTTTATTTTTAGGTTTAAATTTAGTTTTTATTTCATTTTTTAAGCTTAGGTTTTAGGTTTTTATTTTAGGTTTACTTTTCAATTTTTTTTTTTTTAGTTTAGGTTTAGGTTTAATTTCAATTTATTTACTTTTATTTAGTTTAAGTAGGTTTTATTTATTTTAAGTTTAGGTTTTATTTATTTTACTTTAGTTTATTTTAGTTTAGGTTTAGGTTTATTTTATTTTGTTTATTTTGAGGTTTGGTTTTTATTTGGTTTTTATTTTAATTTTATCTTATTTTTATTTTAGGTTTAATTTTATTTTATTTAGGTTTTTTTATTTTAGGTTTATTTTATTTTTTTAGCTTAGTTTAAGTTTTTATTTATTATATTTTAGTTTAGTTTTTATTTTTTATATTATTTTATTTTTAGGTTTGGGTTTAGGTCTAGGTTTTAGTTTAGGTTTTATTTTAATTATTTTTATTTAGTTTTATATTTTTATATTTAATTTATTTTAGCTTAGTTTATAAGTTTTGGGTTCTGATTTAGTTTAGGTTTTAGGGTTTAAATTTTAGTGTTTAGGGTTTAACATTTTAGGGTTTAGGTTTAGGGTTTAGGGTTTAGGGTTTAGGGTTTAGTTTAGATTTAGATTTAGGGTTAATTTTTAGGGTTAGGGTTTTCCTTTTTTATTTTTTTTAAATTACAAACTAGAAGTTTATTTTAGTTTATTTTTATTTTTATTTAGTTTTATTTTATTTAGTTTTATTTTTTATTTCATATTTATTTATCTTTATTTTATTTCCATTTTATTTAGTTTTATTTATTTTATTTTATTTGAGTTTAGGTTTAATTATATTTTTATTTTAGGTTTAGTTCTTATTTTATTTAGATTTTTTTAGTTTAGTTTAAGTTTATTTTTATTTTATTTTAGTTTAGTTTTTTTTTCATTTTTAGGTTTAGGTTTAGGTTTTTTTTAGGGTTTAGAGTTGTTTATAGGTTAGGGTAGGGTTTAGGGTTTGGTTTATTTAGGGTTAGGGATTAGGGTTTGGTTGCATTTAGGGTTTAGGATTTAGTGTTTTAGGATTTAGGTTTAAGGTTTAGGGTTTAGGGGTTTAGGGTTTAGGTTTTAATGGTTTAAGGTTTAGGGTTTAAGTTTTAGGTTTATAGTTGGTTTTAGTTTAGATTTTTTTGGTTTTAATAGAGAACAAATTATTCAATATTTTTATTTTTTAATTTCATCAACCAAGTAACACACCAAGTTTTAAGACATAGTGCGTCAGTCAAAAATGAGAACACATAGAGCAAATTAATAACCCTAGATAACTAGAAATGTCTCTGTTATAAAGACACAGTTTCATAAGCAAGATTAGATCGCTCTTTCAATTTCTCCGGTTCCCATCAACACCGACCTCTCAAGGTGGGATCCAACATCATATCTCCAATCTCTCTCTCCATCACTACCACGGCTGTAACCTCCATCACTCTTCCCACCTCCATAACCACCACAACTCTAACCACCACTTCCATGTCCACCAACACCATCAGATCCCCCACTAGCACTGCGATAACCACCGCCAGATTTAGACTGAACCTAGTTGATAGTGATGTTCCTATCATCAAGGTTTTGCACATTCTTAAGGTTTAAGTTTAAATTTAGGGTTATTAGGTTTTAGCGTTTAGGTTTATTTTTAATTTATTTAGGTTTAGGGTTTGGGGTTTAGGGTTTAGGGTTTAGTGTTAGGATTTAGGGTTTAGTGTTTAGGGTTTATGGATTTAGGGTTTATACTTTAGAGTTTGGGTTTTATAGGGTTTAGGGTTTTAGGGCTTATGCTTTTAAGGTTTAGGGTTTAGGGTTATTTAGGGTATAGGATTTAGGGTTTAGGGTTTAGGGTTTTGGGTTGTAGGTTTAAGGCTTAGGGTTTAGGGTTCAGGATATAAGGTTTTAGGTTTTTTTTTTAAAAAAATGAAGTAAACCGGTTGGTCTAAATTTATTTAGTTTATTTTTTATTTATTTTAATATATTTTATTTTTTATTTTTATTTATGTTTATTATTATTATTTATTTAGTTTTATTTATTTACTCTAGGTTTATTTATCTTAATTTAGGTTTTTTTAGTTTAGTTTATTTTTTAGTCAGTTTAGTTTGGTTTGGGGTTAGCAGTGGGTCAGCATGTTTAGGAGTTTAGAGTTTAGGTAGTATGAGTGTCAGGTCAGATAGATAGGGTAGTGTGGAGGGTGTGGTGTCAGTTAGTCTGGAAAGAGTGGTGATCAGAGAGATTTAGGAGTTAGTGGTTTAATAAGCCCAAGTTTGGGCTATGATTTAGGAGTTTAGAGGTGGAGTGGGTGTTAGAATTTAGTTTAAGAATTTTATGATTTAGGTCATTTATAAACGCTCAGTTCATTTTTTTATAGTTTAGGGTTTAAGTTTAGGGTTTAGCTTTAGTTTAGTTTAGGTTTGGGATTTAGTGGTTTTATTTTTTTAAATTAAAAACCCAGTAGTTTATTTAATTTATTTTAGATTTTTATTTAGGTTTATTTTTTATTTTTATTTAGTTTAGTTTATTTATTTTTTGTTTACTTAGTTTAGTTTAGGTTTTTGTAGTTTATTTTTTAGGTTTAAGTTTAGGCTTATATTTATTTTTTTAGTTCAGTTTTATTTTTATTTTATTATTTAGGTTTAGGATTTATTTTTTATTTTTACGTGTAGGTTTAGGCATTTATTTTACTTTTTTTTGGTTTAGATTTTAGGTTTAATTTTAGGTTTTCTTTTTCAGTTTAGATTTTGGTTTATTTTTAGTTTATTTTATTTTATTTAGTTTAGGTTTAGGTTTAGGTTTAGTTTAGTTTATGTTAGTTTAGGTTTAGGTTTATTTTATTTTTATTTTAGGTTTAGGATTTTTTTATTAATTTAGGGTTTAGGTTTTATTTTTTATTTATTTTTAAGTTATAATTTAAGGTTTATTATTCAAGTTTATGTTTTTATTTAGTTTTATTTTATTTTATTTTTTGGTTGATTTTATTTTATTATCGTTTAGGTTTTACTTTTTGGTTTATTTTATTTTTTTTAGTTTAGTTTAGGTTTTTATTTCTTTTATTTTAGTTTACTTTTAATTTGTATTTTATAATATTTTAAGGTTTAGGTTTTTATTTTATTTTTTAAGGTTTGCATTTTAGGTTTTCATTTTAGGTTTATTTTTAGGTTTTATTTTTTAGTTTAGGTTTAGATTTATTTTTAGTTTATTTTATTTTATTTAGTTTAGGTTTATGTTTAGGTTTTATTTATTTTAGTTTAGTTTTAGTTTAGGCTTAGGTTTATAGTTTTATTTTATTTATTTTTTTTTGGTTTAAGTTTCTTTGTAATTTAGGGTTTAGCTTATATTTTTTAGGTTTAAGTTTTATTTTATTTTATTTTAGGTTTATTATATTTTATTTTATGTTTAGTTTTTATTTAATTTAGGCTTTTATTCTTAGGTTTATTTTTTTTAGTTTAGTTTAAGTTTTATTTATTTATTTTAGTTTATTTTTATTAGTTTATTTTATTTTATTTTTAGGTTTAGGTTTAGGTCTTTATTTTATTTTATTTTTTTAATTTATTTAGGTTAAAATTTTTATTTATTTTATTTTTGGTTTTATTTAGCTTTTGATTATTTTAGTTTTAGGGTTTAGGGTTTGGGGTTAGGTAGGTTTTAGGGTATAGGGATTAGTGCTTTGTGCTTAGGTTTTAGGGTTTATAATTTAGGGTTTAGGGTTTAGGGGTTTTAGGGTTTAGTGTTTATGTTTTAGGTTTAGGGTTCATGTTTTAGTCTAGGGTTTCAGGTTTTTAGTTTTTTTTTAACAAAGAATAAATTGATATTCAACATTTCTTCTTTTTAATTTCATCAACCAAGTAACAAACCAAGGTTTTTTAAGACACAAGAGAAGACATAAATAAAAAATGAGCACTCATAGAGAAAATAAAAAACCCTAGATAACTAGAACTGTCTATACTGTAAAGACATAGTTCCATAAGCAACAGATTGAATTGGTCATTCTTCAGTTTCTCCACTTACCATCAAAACCACCTTGGCCTCTCAATTTGTGGGATCCACCATCATATCCCAAATTTCTCCCTCCGCCACCACCACATAACCTTCATCGCTCTTCCCACTCTATAACCATCTGCTCACCAACACCTCCATATCCACCAGCACCACCATATCCCCCACACGACTACGATAACGGCCCCATTCGCCTTCGCCTCCACTGCTAGATCTAGGCAGCATGGTGACATGATGTCAGTGAATTTTTAGGTTTAGGTTTATTAGGTTTTAGGATTTAGGTTTACATTTTAATTTAATTAGTTATTTTAGGTTTTGGTTTAGGGTTTGGTTTAGGTTTAGGGTTTATAGCTAGTGTTTAGGGTTAATGGTTATTTAGGGTTTAGGATTTTAGGGTTTATGCTTTTAGGGTTTAGGGTATAGGGTTATGATTTAGGATTTAGGATTTTTGGTTTAATGTTTTGATGGTTTTGTGGTTTAGGGTTTAGGGTTTAGGGTTTAGGATTTAGGGTTTATGTTTTTTTAAAAAAAATTAAATAAACCTATCATTTTAGGTTTATTTAGTTTATTTAGTTTATTTTTTATTTATTTTAGTTTAGTTTATTTTTTATTTTTATTTAGTTTAGTTTATTTATTTTAAGTTTATTTATTTTAGATTAGATTTTTTATTTTGTTTATTTTAGGTTTATTTTAGGTTTATGTTTATCTTTTAGATTAGTTTTATTTTTATTTTATTTTTTAGGTTTAGGTTTTATTTTTTTTTTTAGGTTTAGGTTTAGGTTTTTATTTTATTTTTTTAGGTTTAGGTTTTAGGTTTTTATTTTAGGTTTATTTTTAGATTTTATTTTTTTTAGTTTTGGTTTAGGTTTATTTTTAGATAATTTTATTTTAGTTAGTTTACCTTTTCGTTTAGGTTTAGTTTATTTTAGGTTTAGGTTTTATTTATTTTAGTTTAGGTTTAGGTTTATTCTAAATTTATTTTATGTTTAGGGTTTAGGTTTTATTTTTTATTTATTTTTAGGTTTTATTTAGGTTTTATTTAATCTTTATTTATTTTTTTTTATGTTTATCATATTTTAATTTAGATTTAGTTTTTTTTATTTAAGTTTTTTATTTTTTTTTATTTTAGCTTAGGTTTTATTTATTATATTTTATTAGTTTTATTTTATTTTATTTTATGTTTAGTTTAGGTTTTAATTTGTGTTTTATTTTATTTTATTTTATTTTATTATGGTTTAGGTTTTATTTTATTTTAGTTTAGTTTTATTTATTTACTTTATTCATGGTTTTAGTTTAGGTTTAGGTTTATAAGTTTTAGGGTTTAGGGTTTAAGGTTTTTGTGGATAGTTTAGGGTTTTTGGTTTAGTTTAGGGTTTAGGATGTTAAGTATGGGCCTAGTTTGGAGGGTTTTAGATTTAGGGTTTAGGGTTTAGGGTTTAGTGTTTTGGGTTTTGGGTTTTATGGTTTAGGGTTTAGGGTTAGGATTTTTATCTATTTATTTTTTATTTATTTTTAGATTTATTTTTTAGGTTTAGGTTTTTATTTTGTTTTAATTTTATTTTATTTTAAGTTTAGTTCATTTTTATTTTAGGTTTAGTTTTTATACTATTTAGTTTTTTTTTATTTTTTAGTTTAGTTTAGGTTTTTATTTATTTTATTTTAGTTTAGTTTTTTTTTTCTTTTTGGGTTTAGGTTTAGGTTTAGGTTGTAGTTTATATTTTTATTTTATTTTATATTTTTATTTTATTTAAGTTTAGGTTTTTTTATTTATTTTATTTTTAGGTTTTTAAGTTTTTATTTTAGGATTATTTTTAGGTTTTTATTTTTAGTTTAGGTTTAGGTTTATTTTTAGTATAATTTATTTTATTTAGTTTGGGGATTAGGTTTAGTTTATTTTAGGTTTAGGTATAAGTTTTATTTATTTTAATTTAGTTTATCTTAGTTTAGGTTTTGGTTTATTTTATTTTGTTTATTTTATTTTTATTTTAGGTTTAGGTTTTTTTAGTTTAGGGTTTAAGTTTAGGGTTTAGGGTTAGTTTAGGGTTTAGGGTTTAGGGTTGGGAGTAGGTTTAGGCCCAGGTTTAGTTTAGGATTTAGGGTTTGTTGTGGTAGTATAGGGTTTAGGATTTTAGTTAGATTTGGGTTTAGGTTAAGTGGGTATGCTTTAAGATTTTAGGGTGGAGGTTTAGGTTTTAGTGTGGTGGGAGTTAGGGTTTAGGGTTGGGTTTTTAAAAAAAAAAAAAAGTAAACCAAGAGGTTTAAGTTTATTTAGTTTATCTTATTTTATTTATTTAATTTTATTTTATCTTTTATTTAGGTTTATTTTTATTTTTATTTAGTTTAGTTTATTTATTTTAGGTTTATTTTTTAGGTTTAGGTTAATATTTTTTTTTTGTTTGTTTTATTTTTATTTTATTTTTTTAGGTTTTGGTTTTCTTTTGGTTTAAGCTTTAGATTTTTATTTTTATTTATTTTTATTTTAGGTTTAGATTTAATTTTATTTTATTTTATTTTATTTAGTTTGGGGTTTAGGTTTAGTTTATTTTAGGTTTAGGTTTAGGTTTTATTTATTTCAATTTAATTTATTTTAGTTTAGGTTTATGTTTATTTAATTTTTTTCTATTAGGTTTAATTTTTTTTAAATTTAGGGTTTATGTTTTTTTTTTTAGGTTTACTTTTTAGGTTTAGGTTTTTATTTAGTTTTTATTTTATTTTAATTTATGTTTTATTTTTTTTATTTTATGTTTAGTTTTATTTTATTTAGGTTTTTTATTTTTAGGTTTATTTTATTTTATTTTTTATTAAGGTCTGGTTTTTATTTATTTTATTTTAGTTTAGTTTTTATTTTTATTTGAATTTGAGGTTTAGGTGTAGGTTTAGGTTTTGGTCAGTTTAGGTTTTATTTAATTTTATTTAGGTTATGTTTTATTTATTTATTTTATTTTTAGGTTTTATTTAGTTTAGGTTTAGGTTTTAGGATTTAAGGTTTAGGGTTTTTAAGGTTTAGGGTTTAGGTTTTAGGTTTAGCATTTAGGTTTTAGTTTAGGGTTTAGGGTTTTGAATTTTTTTTTGATAGAGAACAAATTCAAATTCGACATTTCTTCTTTTCGATTTCATCAACCAAGTAACAAACCAGGGAAGTGAGGTAATCAAATGACTTCCTTTGGGCTAGCTAAAGTCTCGTGTTTTCGGGATGTCCAGACTATATTCCCATTAGCATTCAATCTTATATAAATCAACATATGAATAGAGGAAAGGGAACTCAACATTCATACACTTAAGCTATATGCACATGCATTTCTTATGTATTTATAACTAGAATCATAACACATTATTTTTCATTTATAAGCTTTTGAAAAATACATTTGGATTAATAGTAAATTAAATCAACACATGCAAGCTTACATAAAAAAAATCCACTTTGTTTTACTTATTTTTGAAAAGGTGGATGCATTAATTCAAATGACATACCAAATTTAACATGATTGGAATGAGGACAATCAAATATAAGCATGTGATTCATTCAACCAAACTAGCTCTTGGACAATCAAATCAAATAAGATTACTTAAAACAAATCAAAGCTTATTTAATAATTAAATTTTTGGATTTGATTTTATTTAAAGAGGAGAAGAGAAATCATCACTTGTTGTTTTAAACCCAATCCCACATTAGTGATTTAATTTAATTTAAGGAAATGTAATTAAGTTAATTTTATGGGTAATTAAGTTAAACCCTTAATTCGATGAATTAATTACCCTTACTTATGTCACCTTAAAGTAATTAACTAAATAATTATGAGCCAACATGATATGCATGGAAAATAAACTTGCAATGATCATAGGAAATAAATGGGGCCTAATGCAATTGGCTCATGATTAATAGTTAGTTTGATTAAGGGACTTAATTAATTACTCTTATGGTTTTCCCAGACATGTGGACTAACCATAATTTCATTAAATTCCTTTAGGTTATTAAACACCTAAGGATCTACCCCCCATGATTTAATTTATTAAGGTCTGATGTGATTATGATTTCAGTTTGATTAAGTGATTTAATTAATTAGTTAAATATTAATTAATTTCATTTTAAGTGAAAGGGGTCCCAACCGTATTCCTTAGTTCACTTACTATTTAACAATGATTAATAAACTTAATTAACCAATTTATTAATGTTCATGGGATTAATTGATCATTAATTAACTTAAAAGAGTAGTTAAGGTTTAATTAATAAATTTTCCTAATTAAGTGAGCAATAAATTCCAAGAAAATCATGGGAGGCAGAGGTCATCCCATTAAACTAACCAACAAAATTTGGGATTAATTGTTTAACTAATTAAGGAGTAATTAATCTAATTAATTTTATAATTAAACCTTAATTACTATTCAAAATTAGTTATGATCATTTTTAAATAATTCTCCTCTAAAATACTTTAAAATGAGCATTTATTTGCATTTTTTTATTTCTCTATAATTTTTTATGATTTTTAGAAGTTTCAGCCATTAAAAATGATTAATTAAGCCTAAATAAAGCTTAATCCTGTTGGCGCCACGTGGTGCGCAGACGTGGTGCGCTTTTGACATGGCGCGCTGATGCGGTACACTTTTCATGTGGCGTAGAGGCATTGGCTACTTAAAAATTATCCGACTCAACGCAACATGGTGGTGGACCCGCTTTCTCGTCATCTCATCCATCATTCGATTTATGATCAAGATGATTAATCCCACTTAATAGGATTAAATCAGATCTAGTCGATCTAATCATCGTATTCGATCATGTAGAATGGACAGTGTGTGATCTAATGTCATGCAGGTGAGGGAGAATGGAGTCTATCCACCATTGCTCACTTAATCTGAGCTTACCTAAGCTCAGTATCAACTCCAAAAGGATTCCACACCTTCACGACATCACTCGGAGGGGATCCATGGTCAAGATCAAACGAGATGCAAGTTTTCTTCAAAAATCTCCAACCCATTTTGCCTAAGGATCAGTTTTGGAAGCATACCTCATCGAACAATTCAGGAAGCTTCATCTAATGGAGATGAAACCCTGTTGAGCAGTAATTGGATCAATTCTTCAATGTTCACTCAGAAGGCCACGAACCAATGATTTTGAGCTAAGCTTTGATTGAAGTCACACCTCTAGTGCTCGGGAAGCTTGGGAGATGATTTGTTCTTACTCGACGATGCCTATGGAAGGTGTGTGTAATGTTAACTTGAATTTGATAGAGAAATGGAGAAGTTAGGTCAGAAATAGGAGTGCCCTATTTTGGGATGAGTGGGAATGGCATTTTTTGATCGAGGAATGAGCTTGAGAGCTTAAGGAATGGCTCTAACAGCTCATCTTGGGTAGCGAGGGCTCTGAGGAATGCCTTTTTTATGTGTTTGAGTGGAAATGAGAGGGTGTATACCTGATCTAATGTCACGCAAGTGAGGCAGAATGGAGTCTATCCACCATTGTTCACTTGATCCGAGCTTACCTGAGCTCGGATCAACTCCAAAAGGATTCCACACCTTCATGACAATAATCAGAGGGGATCCAATGGTCAAGATCACATGAGATGCAAGTTTTCTTCAAAATGCTCCAACCCATTTTGACTAAGGATCGATTTGGGAAGTATACCTTGCCGGAGCTCAAGACTGGCAGCTCGAACGATTAAGGAAGCTTCATCTAGTGGAAACGAAGCACTGTTGAGCAAAAATTAGATCAATTCTTTGATGATCACTCAGAAGGCCACAAAGTGATGATTTGGAGCTCGGCTTTGATCGAAGTCAAACCTTCGGTGCTTAGGAATCTTGGGAGATGATTCATTCTTGCTTGATGAGGCCTGGGAAAGGTGTGTGCAAAGTTAATTTGAGTTTGATGGAGAAATGAGGAAGTTAGGTTAGAATGGGATATATGATGATAATGGCATTTTTTGATCGAGGAATGAGCTTGGAGCTTAAGGAATGGCTCTAGCTAATCTTGCTAGAGCTCTAAGGAATGATTTTGTGTGCATTTGAGTGAAAATGAGAGGTGTATACCCACTCGCTTCATCTTGATCGAATGGTGGGATCGGGTTTCTAGTGGTCATCCACAATCTCATGGAGTCGTGGGTGTGGAAGAGGTGAGTTGGCTTGACTTAGTTTGAACGGTGTGGAGTTGGCTTCAAGGAGGAATCATGGGTGTCCTATGGGTTTCAAATGCTCTAATGGGGAGGGTGAGGTGATTTCACCTCCCATGGGTCATGGCCGACCCAACCACCCCTTGGGTTAGGTTGGGTAGTGTCCTAGGTGCCTAGGTGGACCATTGGGAGAGTACCAAGTGGAGAAAGAATGGAAATGACCACTTACATTGGTGATTTTTCTCATGTGATGCCCTTGACCTAAGGGTAGAATGATCATTTGGCATTGGATTTGATTTGGCTAGATTTGAAATGAGCCAAATGTGTGTTCAAATTCAAATGGAGTTAATTTGGTTAGGTTTGGCTCAATTTGACTCATTTAAGTCAAATTAGGTTAGGTTACATCAAGTTGACCAATTGGTCAAATTAGATCAAACCAAGAGCTGGGCCAAGTTCATATGATTATTTAGGATGTTTTGGTTCAATTAGTTTAGCTTAGTTTGGCTTAGATTTAATTTTGGCTCATTTGAATTCATTTGGGTCAAATGGGTTAAGTTGACTAAATTGACCAAATTAGCCAAATTAGCATGGGTTAGGTGTTGGTTTGGGTTTAGTTGACTAATTGAAGATGATTGTAGGCTTTGGTTTCAAATAATTTGGATTTTTTTATTTAGGCCAACTTGACCCTATAGGTCAATTTGGGCTAAGTAGGTCAATTGGGTTCAATTGTGTCCAATCATGACTTTGGTCAAGTTCAACAATCAATTTGGAATGAACTTGAGCCATTAGTTGTAATCAATTTGGTTTATATTTTGATTTGACCCAATTTGGTCTTTTAGGTCAATTTGGGTCAACTTGGGTCAATAGGGCCAATTGGGTTTGGTTTCACTCAATTGAAGGTCAAGTCATATTCAAATATTGTTTTTGATTTTGTATGAATCATTGTCTTAGGTTGAAATTTGGCTAGTTTAGGTTCATATGGGTTAAGGGGTTGACTTGGTCAAATGACCAAGTTGACTTGGTTTGACCCAATTTGTGATCAACCTAGGTTGATCAACAATCATGATGTGAGGTTTTAATGGGCTTGGTTCAATCCAATTTTGGTAGTATTAGAACTTGGCTCAAATAGGTCAAATTGCCCACTTTAGGTCAAGTGGAACAATTAGGTTTAGTTAGCTTGATTTTGGGTTGAGTTTGATTTAGTTGAGTTTATATATGGATTTGGGATTGATATATAAATTCAATTCCAATTAGCTTTGGTTCATTTGAACTTTTTAAGTCAAAAGTTGGGTTTGACTTGGGTTGATTTTGGTTTGGCTTGATGATTATATATTTCATTTATATTTATGAATATAATTGAAGGTATGATTGATTCATGAGAAAATCAATTGAATTTGGGTTTTGGAAGGAATTTGGCTAAGTCCATGGATCATGTGGATTAGTTTGGATTTTGCTTTAGTTTGATTTATTTATTTTGATTTAAATGTATATTTCATTTAAATTTGTGAAGATGATTGAAACTATGATTGAATTGTGAGAAAATCAATTGAGTTTGACTTGATTTGGATTAAAATTTGGCTAAATCCACGGGATAGGTCATTTGGCTTAGGAAGGGTTTTGATTTAATTTGATTAAGTTCAATTTAGTTTTAATCATTTGAATATAGATTTGATTAATATTTAAGAGGATGATTGAAGATATAAATTGATTATGACCAAATCAATTGATTTTGGATTGATTTGGGTTAAGATTTGGCTACGTCCATGGGATAGGTCATATGGCTTAGGAAGGGCTTCAAGTTTGGATTTGATCATGAGCTTCAATCATTTGGTTATTGAATTTGGGTTTGGATTTAGATTGAATTTGATGTTTGAATTGAACTTGAGGTTTGGTTTGAGAAGGTGAACATGGATTGGATTTGGGGTATTGGCTAGGTGAATTATACTAATCCTTAAAGAATAAGTTAATCTTATGGTTAACCATTCTAAGTCTTTAAGCTTAGGTTAAGTGTTTACCTAATTGTCAAATGTATCTTATGACTAGGAAAGTATTAGTGTCTAGAAGATTCCTAAGTCTAATATGGAAAATTGAATTCGCACTCCAAAAGTGAGGTCAACAGCTCCATAATGTTGCCCTTGGCGATAGATGATTGGAAGACAGAAGCCAAGTTTAACATTATAGACTCAGATACATCTTTCAACGCTTTGCTTGAGAGACCATGGATACATGAGAATAACATAGTTCCATCCTCTCTACATCAGTGTATGAAGTTCATGAGAGGTGGGATCTCATGTTCAAAGGAGATCTCAAGCAATTTATAGTTCATGAGGTCGATATATGAGGATGCTTTTACTACCTCCCTCAAAATCAACAAGTCTATTCTCACAAACTTGGTCAAAGTTTAAAAATAAAAGAAAAATAAAAAATTAGAGAAAAGGAAAAAAGAAAAGAAAAGAGAAAATGAAAAAGAAAATAAAAGGGAGAGGAAATACACTTGGAGGAGGAAGCGGAGCCTAACATTAGATTCCACCCACAGTTCATTACTCCATTTGAACATATGGGTAGGACTACTTAACCTCCACCAAGCAGAGGAAGAGGCTAGTTCAGAGGTAGTCCCAAGTGTGGAAAGCCTCCTTATTGGCCACCTAATAAAAGATATGTATGAACTACCAGGAGTACACCTACTATCCATATAAATTTAAAATCTAGTTCATAGGATGAGTCTTATATATTTAGCATGCTAGCCAACTCTTCTCAGCAGTAGATTCCTTTGGAGGTGATAGTTGAGCACGATAGTGATGAAGCTCGGGCTCCAAAGTAAAGCATAAGTGTATCTAAGTGTTTATGTGAAATAGTTAGACATCAGTTGTGAACCTTAGCTCTAACCCACTTTCCTCTTAAAAAGCTGAGGGTTTGGTAGTTAAGGAAGCCCTAAGTCATCCACAGGTGTGAAGACTTAGAGCATAGGTCAGACTACTTTGAAATAATATGGAAGAACAAATGCAAAAGCTCTTAATTAAGACTGGGACTAGGATTTTGCAGGTCTAGTCAATGATGACGACATTACTTAGTCTTCACCAAATCATTTGGAAACTGATAGGTTCTATTAAAATCATATTAACTCATATGAGGAGATGTGCTTAAAAACTTCAGATAATCCAGATGATTTTGGAGTCAAAGATGGACCGCCAGAGTTCAAAGAAGAGATCAAGTCAACCATCGACGAGTTCAAACAAATCAACTTAGGAGCTGAAGAAGATCCACACCCGACATACATCAGTTCTTTGTTGAATGAAATTAAAATCAATGACTTAGTTAGGCTATTAACTTAGTTAGGTTATTAAGAGATGCTTGGATTGGCTCCTAACTTAATGATCCATAAACTAGTAATAGAGCTTACTACTAATCCTATCAAACAAGCTCCTAGATGCATGTGATTAGACATGGAATAATAGGTCATTTATGTAGTAAAGAAACTTATTGATGTTGGTTTCATCTAGGAAGAAAAATATCCTACCTAGTTAGCCAGCATCATCCAAGTTAAGAAATAGAATGGCCAAATTCACATATCTGTCAATTTTAGGGATTTAAATAAGGCATGTCCAAAAGATGAATTTTCACTACCAATCCGATGGTGGACATTGCCTCATCTTATGTAGTCTTCTATTTTATGGATGGCTTATCTACATATAACCAAATAAAGATGGCCCCTGAAGATGAAAGAAATACTGCTTTTAGAACCCATATTAGAATCTATTGCTATAAGGTCATGCCTTTCTGCCTTAAAAATGTTGATGTTACATACCGCGAGGTATGTCTCGAATCTTCAATGAACTCATTCATCATTAAATCGAGTGTTATGTCTATGATTTCATGGTCAAAGTATAGAATAGGAAGACCATCTCTTTGACTTGAGAGTAGTTTTCAAATAGTTAAGACAATTTAACCTCAAAATGAACCCCCTAAAGTGTACATTCGGAGTACCTTCAGGGAAATTCCTTAGGTTTGTTATCCGACAATAGGGAATTGAAATTGATTGAGAGAAGATTAAGGTGATATTAGAAATGCCACCACCTAAAAGTTTAACTTAACTTTGATTATTGCAAGGGTGGTTGGCATATCTAAGATGCTTTATATCCAACTTATCGGGAAGATATCAGCCATTCTTAGCACTTATCAAAAATGATGCAAAGTTCAAGTGGGATGATAAGTGTGAGCATGCCTTCAAATACATCAAGAATTACTTGATGATATCACCGGTTCAAGCAGCCCCTATCCCGGGCAACCAGCTCATACTTTACACTGCTACGTTAGATGACTCCCTTGGTGCTTTATTGTCCCAAGCCAATGACGAAGGGAAGAAAAATGCACTATACTACCTCAACTATCGTCTAATCCCTACTAAGGCTAATTATCCACTCATTGAGAAGCATTTCCTTGCTTTAATCTTTGCATTCCAAAAGCTACAACACTACATGTTTCCTTATAAGGTGAAATTAATCTTTAGGTTCAATCCACTACAGTATCTCATAACACGGCCGACGCTATCTGAACGGTTGGCACGACGGTCCATGATCCTCTCATAATTTAACATTATCTTTGTACCCTTTCGTGCAGTGAAAGTACAAGCACTAAAGATTTCTTAGTAGCACACCCACTTCCTACTTACTCTAAGCATCCTGAACATCAACGTCTTTGGAGATTCTCAGCTAGTTATCAACCAAATTGTTGGGTCCTATAAGGTTATAAAGTTTAAGCCCCATCACTACCATAAGTACACCATGGAGTTGTTGGCCCAAATCCCAGAGGTTACTATTTATAAGATTCCTCGAGGAGAGAATGTCATAGCGTATGCTTTAGCCAAGCTTGCCAAGGAGTTGACATGTCTGGAAGAAGTGTCCATATCAATAAATGTCTAAAATAGACAAGTCTTATCCCTTATTGATATTGAACTCAACAAAAAGTACTCTCTTAAAGGGGAGGTTTCCATTGCCAAGAAGGACGAGCCCATAAGATCGTGACCGAGGTACATTCAGGATTGTGTGGAGCCAACCAATCTGGTTTGAAGATGAAAGCCAAGATCCAGAGACTAAGATACTACTGGTCATCGATGATCAAAGATTGCATGGATATAGCTAGGTGATGCCACCAATGTTAAATACACGGTGTGGTCCTACACTAACCACCCAGCATTCTACATCCTACATTGGCCTCATTGTTATTTGAGTGTTGGCATATCAACATAGTGGGTTCGATTGATCCTCTTTCTTCCAAGGGTCGTCGGTTCATCTTAGCTGCTACTGACTACTTTTCCAAATGGGTGAAGATGATTCCACTCAAAGAGATCACAACTTAGCATGTGCTCTAATTTTTTAGGAACCATAGTGTATATAGGTTCAGAGTACCTCGATGAATTATATTTGATAATGGTACTTTATTCAAGAGCACCGAGATCAATAACTTTGCCCAAAGACACAACATAGATTAGAGATACTCTATCATCAACTACTTGAGGGCAAATGGCTTAGTAGAATCCTTCAACAAAGCTCTCATCCAAATACTGAAGAAGACACTCGATAACAACAAGTGATAGTGGCATGAGCAATTAGTTGAAGCCTTGTGGGCCTACTGCTCCAATTATAGAACTCCAACTTAGTCTACCCCATTCACCTTAGTGTGTGGGTCCAAAGCCATTCTACCATTAGAAGCCCAACTCCCATCACTAAGGATAGCTATGGATAGAAAGTTGACAACAGAGTAGAATGCCAAGTTATGGTTAAAAGAGCTTGAAGATTTAGAGGAGAGACTGAGCATGACAAAACCTCGAGTTGTACAAAGCTAAAATGATTCAATCTCATAAAAAGTTGGTCTGTCTTAGTGCTTTCCAAGAAGGAGAGCTTATTTTAGTTCTAAGGAGACCGATTGTTGTTTGTCATAAGATGGGAGGCAAGTTTGAACTCACTTGGGAAGGCCCTTTTATCATAAAGAAGGAGTACCAAGGAGGATCTTATCAGCTTATTAATCATAATGGAGAGTGCCCAATGCTTCTAATTAATGGTATCTACTTAGAAAAATATTATAAATCATGTTTGAAAATAACTATTATTAATGAAAATTCTATTTCGAACTCAATCTATTTCATGTTGAAAGTATTCTTGTTTACAAATCCTCCATGATGTGTTTAGGGCAGGTGTAAGGAACCCAAGTAGCATCCTATGCTTCATTGACACAACACGAACACAAACTACACACAAACATATAAAATAAACACATATATTTTATCTCGGGCTACTTTGAGTTGAGATAACGCCCCCAATGGCACTCACTCATTAGCTGCTCTAAGTTGGGCTGGCATGCTACCCTACTAGTGTGTCACCTAGTGGTCCTCTTGCTTTGGAGGATGTAAGTATGCTACACTTTCCTTCCTTAGTCGCCCACTGCACACCGATAAGGGCCTTATTAGTTTGGTAGGCTTTACTGCGTAGTCGGTAAGCTACCTCATGTTGGCTTCATTTAAGAGGATGTGAGTCTGCCATGCTTTCTTCTTAGATTAGCCATCATGCACTAACTAGGTCGAGTATATTTGAAGTTTAGGATAAGTCCCCTAGCAGCTCCTTCCCTCCTAACTGCTTCAAGTCTGGGTCTAGTCCTTCCTTGGGGCTCCCCACTTAGTAGTCGCTCTAGGTCAGATAGCATCTGTCCCACGGATGACAGACTATCTCGATTATCAATTTCACTTGGAAAGTTGTAAACTTACACTCTTTTTTTCCAGATTGATCATTGTACACCGACGGACACCTTAGGTTGGTTGGTTCTCACTATGTTGATGGATACACCACTCATGCTGACAGATACACCTTAGGTTGGTTAGTTATTGCACCTTAAGATACACCACTCATGGAAGATGTATGTTTTCTATATTTTATCCTTTAGTTGGCCACGCATACTTTCTTTTCGTGGCTTAAGATAATTAGCAGCCTCTCCCCTATGGGCACTATATTTGGAATACATCCTTCGACCCCATTTAGACACACGGGTTACTATCGACAGACAATTCTCCTTTCGGTAACCACCTATGGTTGGAGAATTCATCTTATGGATGTGCAGATTCTCCCTTGGTCTAGTAAATTTGAGATAGGTAAAGGACGACATGGCCCCTTCTCAGTGTGGTCCCTCGGACACCAATAGGGTCCATGTAAATATATAAATAAAATATATATTCACTTATGGATTAGGAGGACACCCCTAGCAATACCTCTTCCTAACCAGGTATCCTATCTTTAGGGTAGTGTCAAACTTCCTATGAATCAACTACTCTTAAGTTGATATAAGTCCCGGGCATTCACTCGAGGCCCCTAAGTCAGGTTCGATTTATTTTGCTACCAACATGTCACCCCAATGGTTATTCTCTGCTTTAGAAGATGTAAGTCTACTACGCCTTCTTCCTAGCATAGTTATTGCACACCGAAAGGAAATACCTTAGATTGGCTAGCTCTACCCTATAACCAATATGCTATCCCTTTGGATTTGTAAATCTGAGATAGGACAAGTCCGATATAGCCCCTTCTTAATGGCTCCATCACACACCGACATGGTCCATAAATTAAATCTATCAAATTTGACTGATCTCACATCTACAGCAGATATGCCCTCAATTCAAAATCATACTAAACAAAAAACCATATCAAATCATATGAAATTAAGATAAAATTAATCCTGACTACTTTTGAGTTGACATAAGTCCCCAATGACATTCACTTAATAGTCGCCCTAGGTCAGGTTTGATTTGTTGTGCATCTAACAGATCACCCCAGCAGTTGTTCCTCACTTTGGAAGATTTAAGTCTACTATGCCTTTTTCTTAGCATAATTGTTATACACCGAAAGGCAACCCTTTAGGTTTGCTAGCTCTACCCCGCAGTCATTAGACTATCCCTTTGTATTTGTAAACCTGATGTAGGTCAAGGATGATATAGTCCCTTCTCAATGGGTCCATCATACACCGACATGATCCATACATTAACTCAGATTAAATTATACCCAATCTAATTTTCCCTAGTAGATTAATTCACACCCTTCTCCCTTGTGGGGCCCCAAATCATATATAAACAAGTCAAACAAACAAATCAAATTCAAAACCAACCTCCATAATTGAGCCAAATTAAACCAACTCCCCTAGTAGAGTCTAAATCAAAGAAATCCAACTAAACTCTTATCCCCAAGAGATACATCCCCAAATAAATCTATGAAATCAAACTCAAATCCTAATCCCCAAGATACCGAACTCGCCCCTGGAAGGTTCATATACCCAATCACTAGCGGACTCGAGCCCATATCTCTAGCAGATATGCCTCCACATCAATTAAAACTAAACAAATTAAAGTCAATTCGATCTTAGTCCCTGGTGAATTATAGATTCTTATCACCAATGGATCTTCTTTCCACAAATCATATAATTAAAAAAAATTCAAACCTTATCCCCAGCAGATTTTCTTCTTCTATGCCCTCGACATAGACCCTCACATGTCATGTCCAATGCATGTGTGATCCCCAAGTGGATCTCCCTCCATGTCCTTGATATGGAATTCTCATCAAATCTTATTTCTTCTCTTATGCACACCTTTAATACTTCAACCAAAAGCCTTGCAATGTATTCATTCAAATTACATCATCTTAACATTGTAATCAACATTTTATGATTTGTGATGGTGCAAGCTCAAACTAACTATGCAATATCATGCTAAACATATTATAATGTGAATTAACACACTATATTATATTATAATATATGATGTTATATTATAATTTACTATACTATATTATATTGTCTAACATTACACCTCATTAGAATCACTTAAAAAGAATAAATAACAAAATTTTCTCAAAATATAAATAATGTTCATTTTGATGTAAAATTGTTATTTTTCTATTAGAAATGGTACAAAATAGCATAATTTTGGTTTTGCTTCTTGGTGTGTGCCATGAATTTGGCCAAATTGTTCCATCTCAACCTTCAAATTAACATTTTGTTAGTTTTCATCCATTGTATTATAACAAAAGTAAAACATACTAAAATGTACAATAACATTTAACACACAACACACATTCATATATATGTGAAGTTTTTATTGTCATGTACATTATATTTTAATATGCTTTCATATAATATATTATCTTACATTATACCTTAAAATGAATAACTTTATGGAAAAAATTTATATAATTTGGTTGAAAAATAAACATTAATTTTGGATGCAAAATTCCATTCTTTTGATTAAATGACACACCATAGCACACCCCCAATGATGTTCCCTAAAACTTACTTTAAATTTGGCCAAATCCCATCATCTCGACCTATATAAATTATTTTTATGAATTATACTAGTGCAAACTCTACTACATCATACTATAACAAACAAAATATGCTAAACAATAAGTAGTAATACACAATAGTATGTTATAATGCATGATGCTACTCTATGTTATAGCATCCTATATTATAATACACTATAATATATTATATTATACTATATTACATATTACATCACAAGGGATTGCTTAAGATAAAAAAATCTTAAAATTAGTCTAAATAATTAAAACTATATATTTAAGTCGTATCACTTACATATTTTAAATTAAAATAATATATTATGATGCCATGCTATACCTATTATGAATTTGGCCAAATTTCACCATTTTAAAGTCTAAGTCAACATTTTTATAAATAATGCTATTATAGGCTTGACTGCATGATTGTAAAATACTAAAAGAATTTAAAATGTACAGAATAATATATTATGATATATGATGCTATACTATTCTACAACATATAATATTTATTTTAAAAATAAAATCTTACTTTTTAGACTACAAGTGGTGTAGCACACCTTTGGTACTACAACCTAATTTCCACTTCAAATTTAACAAATTTCATCATTTGATTTATTAAATCAATATTTTTATGATTTATATTAATATAGACTATAGGACACAATACCATAATATACTAAAACATTTCAAATCCTTTTATAACATCCAAAAACACATCACTACATGCTCAAATATATGATGCTACATTATACTATAATATATGGTATTATAATATGATTTACGGTATTCCTATTAATCAAGGGAAAGTCTATTGAAGACATTTTCTTTCACTATAATAACTATGTTAGGATTAGGTAATTCTTTAGATCTACTCCTAATGACATCGTTATTTAATTTTTAAGGTTTAGGTTTATGGTTTGTGGTTTAGGGTTTAAGGTTTAGGATTTTAGGTTTTAGGGTTTTGGGTATGGGTTTAGGGTTTAGGGTTTAGGGTTTTAGGGTTTAATATTTAGGGTTTAGGGTTTAGGGTTTAGGCATTTTAGGGTTTAAGGTTTAGGGTTTAGGGTTTAGGGTTTAAGTTTTAGGTTTAAGGTTTATGTTTTAGTTTAGAGTTTAGGGTTTAAGATTTAGGATTTAGAGTTTAACATTTTTTTTTAACAGAGAATAAATTAAGATTCAACATTTCTTCTTTTCGATTTCATCAACCAAGTAGCACCCCAAGTTTTCTAAGACATAAGCGATGACATAGATAAAAAATGAGCACCCATAGAGCAAATCAAAAACTCTAGATAAGTATAACCGTCTCTATTGTAAGGACATAATTCCATAAGCATTCAATCGATTGGAGTTCTTCAATTTCTCATTTAAACCTACCTCTCTAGTGGGATTCACCATTATATCCTCGATCTCTCCCTCGCTACCATAACTATAACCTCATGGCTCCTCAGGCCCCATAACCACCAATGACCTCCATGTGAGCAGTAACTCCAAATCCCACCACCATGAGTGATAACCTCCTTTCCCTCCACCTCCAGATCTAGAGTAAGCCTAGTTGATGGCAATGTTCCTACTATTAAGGTTCTTCCCATTCTTAGGGTTTAGGTTCAAGGTTAGTTTAGGGTTTAGGGTTTAGGGTAAGTTTAGGATTTAAGGTTTAGGGTTTCTAGTTTATGGTTTAGGGTTGAAGGTTTTAGGGTTTAGAGTTTAGGGTTTAGGGTTTAGGGTTTAGGATTTTAGGGCTTAGGGTTTAGGGCTTATGGTTTAAGGTTTAAGGTTTTAGGGTTTAGGATTTAGGGTTTAGGGTTTAGGGTTTTAGGGTTGAGGACTTAGGGTTTAGGGTTTTAGGTTTAAGGTTTAGGGTTTAGGGTTAGTTTTAAGGTTTAGGGTTTATGGTTTTTGATTTAGGGTTTAGGGTTTTTTGTTTAATTAAGTAAACCAGTAGGTTTAGATTTATTTAGTTAATTTTTTATTTATTTGAGCTTATTTTTTATTTTATTTTAATTTTTATTTTGTTTAGTTTATTTATTTTAGTTTAGGTGTTTCATTTAATTTATTTTTAAGTTTAGGTTTATGTTTTAGTTGAGTTTTATTTTTTATTTTATTTTTTAGGTTTATGTTTTATTTTTTATTTTTAGGTTTAGGCTTTTATTATGTTGTATTAGGTTTGGGTTTTAGGATTTTATTTTGGGTTTATTTTTAGGTTTTACTTTTTAGTTTAGGTGTATGTTTATTTTTAGTTAATTTTATTTTATTTAGTTTAGGTTTAGGTTTTATTTATTTTAGTTTAGTTTATTTTTTTGTTTAGGTTTAGGTTTATTTTATTTTGTTTATTTTATTTTTATTTTAAGTTTAGGTTTTTTTTTTGTTTAAGGTTTAGGTTTTATTATTTATTTATTTTTAGGTTTACTTTTTTGGTTTAGGTTTTTATATAGTTTTATTTTATTTTATTTTAAGTTTATTTTATTTTATTTTATGTTTATTTTATTATTATACTTTATTTAGGTTTAGGTTCTATTATTTATTTTATGTTATTATTTTATTTAGCTTAGGTTTAGGTTTTTTAGGGTTTAGGTTTAGGGTTTAAGGTTTAGGGTTTAGGGTTTGAGGGTTTAGGGTTCTAAGGTTTAGGGTTTAGGATTAGGCTTTAAGGTTTAGGGTTAAATGTTTAGGCTTTACGGTTTAGGGTTTAAGGTTAGCTTAAGTTTAGAGTTAGTTTAGGATTTAGTGTTTAGGCTTTAGGGTTTAGTGTTTTTAGGGTTTAGGGTTTAGGGTTTAGGGCTTAGGGTTAGTTTAAGGTTTAAGGTTTAGAGTTTTAGGGTTTATGGTTTAAGGTTTAGGGTTTAGGGTTAGGTTCAGGGTTTAGGGTTTAGGTTATAGGGTTTAGGGTCAGGGTTATGGTTAGTTTATGGTTCAGGGTTTTGAGTTTAAGGTTTAAGGTTGTAGGTTTAGGGTTTAGGATTTAGGATTTAGGATTTGGGGTTTAAGGTTTAGTGTTTAGGGTTTTAAATCAAATCGTAGTTTAGGTTTATTTTTTTTAGTTTATTTTCATTTATTTCATTTTATTTTATTTTTAATTTTTATTTAGGTTTATATTTTATTTTATTTATTTTAGTTTATTTATTTTGTTTCATTTAGTTTAATTTTTTTTGGTTTAGGTTTAGGTTTACATTTATTTTTTATTTTGGTTTTATTTGTATTTTATTTTTTAGTTTTAGGTTTTATTTTTTATTTTTAGGTTTAGGTTTAGGTATTTATTTTATTTTCCTAGGTTTAGGTTTTAAGTTTTTATTTTAGGTTTATTTTTAGGTTTTCTTTTATTTTATTTAGTTTAGGGATTAGGCTTAGTTTATTTTAAGTTTAGGTTTAGGTATTTTTATTTTATTTTAGGTTTAAGTTTATTTTATTTTATTTGTTTTAGCTTTAGGTTCTTTTTAGTTTAGGGTTTAGGTTTTTATTTTTTATTTATTTTTAGGCTTAGGTTTTTATTTAGTTTTTATTTTATTTGATTTAAGGTTTATATTATTTTTATTTTATGCTTAGTTTTTATTTTATTTAGATTTTTTATTTTTAGGTTTATTTTATTTTTTTAGTTTAGTTTATGTTTTATTTATTTTTTTAGATTAGTTTTCTTTTATTTTCTTTTATTTTACATTTAGGTTTAGGTTTAATTGGTTTAGGTTTCAATCTTAGTTTAAGTTTTTATTTTATTTTATTTTTTATTTTATTTAGGTTTAGGTTTATTTAATTATTTATTTTTTACTTTATTTAGTTTAGGTTTAGGTTTTAGGATTTTAGGGTTTAGGGTTTGGGATTTGGGGTTTGGGGTTTAGGGTTTAGGGTTGTAGGTTTTA
The DNA here is from genome assembly GCA_021442155.1 of Cymbidium sinense. NCBI lineage: Eukaryota > Viridiplantae > Streptophyta > Magnoliopsida > Asparagales > Orchidaceae > Cymbidium > Cymbidium sinense. Next base: position 135,315,286 of record CM038221.1, on the reverse strand, counting down.
GGGTTTAGTGTTTAAGGTTTAGGGTTTAAAGTTTGGGTTTAAGGTTTAGGATTTTAAGTTTAGGGTTTAGGGTTTTAAGGTTTAGGGTTTAGGGTTCTATTGTTTTTTCATTTTATCCAGGTTTATTTTAATTTTATTTTAGTTTATTTATTTTAGGTTTATATTTATTTTATTTTAGGTTTTATCTAGTTTAGTTTTTTAAGTTTAAGTTTAGTTTATTTTATTTTAGTTTAGTTTTTTTTTCAAAGTTTAGGTTTTATTTTTTATTTTTTTAGGGTTTAGTTTTTTATTTTATTTTTTCTCTTAGGTTTTAGGTTTTATTTTAGATTTTATGTTTATGTTTTATTTTAAATTTAGGTTTAAGTTTATTTTTTGTTTATTTTATTTAATTTAGGGTTTAAATTTAGGTATAGGTTTAGTTTATTTTAAGTTTAGGTTTTATTTATTTTAGTTTAGTTTATTTTAGTTTAGGTTTAGGCTTATTTTATTTTTATTTTAGGTTTTGTTTTTTTATAGTTTAGGGTTTAGGTTTTAATTTTTATTTATATTTAGGTTTTATTTTTTAGTTTATTTCTTAGGTTTAGGTTTTATTTAGTTTTTATTTTATTTTTATTTTAGGTTTAGTTTCTTTATTTAGGTTTTTATTTTTTGCATTTAGTTTAGGATTTTATTCATTTTATTTTAGTTTAGTTTTTATTTTTTATTTTATTTTATTTTTAGGTTTATGTTTATGTTTTAGTTTATGTTTTTATTTTTTTTATTTTTTTATTTTATGTGGGATTCAATTTTTTTATTTATTTCATTTTTAGGTTTTATTTAGTTTAGGTTTAGGTTTTTAGCTTTTTATGGTTTAGGGTTTAGGTTAAGGATTTAGGGTTAGTTGAGGGTTTAGGATTTAGGGTTTGGGGTTTAGGGTTTAGGGTTTAGGGTTTAGGCTTTTAGGGTTTCAAGTTTAGGGTTTAGGGTTTTTAGGATTCAAGGTTTAGGTTTTAGGGTTTAGGTTTTAGGTCAAAGGTTCAGGTTTTAATTAGGGGTTTTGGTTTTTTTTAATAGAGAACAAATTCAGACTCAACATTTCTTCTTTTCGGATTTACCAACCAAGTAACACACCAACTTTTTTAAGACACAAGCGATGACATTGATAAAAAAATGAGCATGCATAGAGCAAATCAAAAACTCTAGATAACTAGAATCGTCTCTACTATAAGACAGCTCCATAAGTAGCAGAGTTTCTCTAGTTCTGACAGAACCATCCCAGCCTCTCATGTAGTGGGATCCACCATCATATCCCTCCGCCACCACACGATTGTAACCTCCTTCGCTCCTCCCGCCTCCATAACCACCACTGCTCCGACCACCACCTCCAGATCCCCCCCACCACTGTAATAATCACCGTCACTGCCTTCACCTCCACCGCCAGATCTTGACTAAGCCTGGTTGACGGGGACATTCCTCAAGGTTCTGCCTATTCTTAGGGTTTAGGTTCATTAGGTTTTAGGGTTTAGGTTTATTTTTTAATTTATTTAATTACTTTAGGTTTAGGGTTTAGGGTTTAGGGTTTAAGGTTTAAGATTTTAGGGTTTATGCTTTAAGAGTTTCTGGTTTAGGGTTAGTGTTTAGGGTTTAAGGTTTTAGGTTTTAGGATTTAAGGTTTTAGATTTTAGGGTTTTAGGGTTTAGAGTTTGGGTTTAGGGTTTATGGTTTGTTTTAAAGCTCGTGGTTTAGGGTTTTGAGGGTTTATGGTTTAGGGTTTAGGGTTATCTTAGGGTTTAGGATTAATTTAGGGTTTAAGGTTTAGGGTTTTAGGTTTAGGTTTAGGTTTAGGTTATGTTTATTTATAGTTGAGTTTTAAGTTTATTTTATTTTTTAGGTTTATGTTATATTTTTTATATTTAGGTTTAGATTTAGGTTTTCATTTTATTTTTTTAGGTTTAGGTTTTATGTTTTTATTTTAGGTTTATTTTTAAGTTTTATTTTTTAGTTTAGGTTTAGGTTTATATTTAGTTTTCTTATTTTATTTAGTTTAGGCTTAGGTTTATGTTAGGTTATTTTAGGTTTATGCTTAGGTTTAATTTATTTTAGTTTAGTTTATTTTAGTAGGTTTATTTTATTTTATTTATTTTATTTTTATTTTAGGTTTAGGGTTTTTTTTTAGTTTAGGGTTTAGGTTTTTTTTAAATTTAGGGTTTAGGTTTTATTTTATTTATTTATTTTTAGGTTTTATTTTAGGATTATTTTTTTAGGTTTAGGTTTTATTTTATTTAATTTTATTTTAAGTTTAGTTTTAATTTATTAAGATTTTTATTCATTTATTATATTTAGTTTAGTTTAACCTTTTGTTATTTTATTTTAGCTTATTTTTATTTTTTATTTTATTTTATTTTTAGGTTTAGGTTTAGGTTTTAGTTTAGGTTTTTATCTTTTATTTTATTTTTTTATTTTATTTAGGTTTTGGTTTTTTATTTATTTTATTTTTAGGTTTTATTTAATTAGGTTTAGGTTTTTATGTGTTTAGGGTTTTAGGTTTTTGGGTTTAGGATTTAGGGTTTAGGGTTTTAGGATTTATTCTTTTCGGGTTTAGGGTTTAGGATTTTTTATGGTTTAAGGTTTAGGGTTAAGGGTTGTGGGTTTAGTGTAGTAGGTTTAGGGTTTAGGTTTTATGGTTAGTTTTTGGGTTTAGGGTTTAGGGTTTAGGCTTTAAGGTTTAGGCCTTTTAGGGTTTAAGGTTATTTAATTAATTTGCTTTAGATGTGGCTTAAGGTAGAGATAAAAGAGAGTGATCCTCTCTTTTCTTCTCTTTATAACACTTAGTTGTTAAATGTAGGTTAAATGAAACAAAAAAAAATACTAAATAAAATTCTCAAATCAACTAAATCGCTTAAAATGAAATCAACCCTTTATAATTAAATATCCTTCATACTTAGGGAATGACAACTCTAAAGCCTAGCTAAGACATACCACAAAAGCCTTAATACACACACATTAGATTAAGTCATAATTTTTAACTTTATATTAGGGTGGTGCATTGCTTGATGTATGTTTGATTTTATGATTATTGTAGACGTATGGATGTACGCTAGACTGGGTGATTAACCTAATTATATCTTATATAAAAGATTGTACTTAAGAGGTACTTAAAAATAAATATAAATGCACTCTTTTAATGGTTGTTTAACCCCTAAGCACAGTTTGAATTAGGACAGGTGGACTTGGTTATCCATGTGCAGGGTGCTAAGTCCAAATTATACATATAACTATTTGGGTTGTATAGTGTGTTTAGCTAACACTTATTTTGCAAGTGTAATTAGATTTGGTTTTTTTATTTTTAATATAATTATGCATTAGAAATTACGATTAATATTATGGGGAATTAGGATGAGCAAAGGCAAGAAGGCTTTATCCTGGGAAGCCCCCGTGAAGCCTTTAGAGCAATCAAACCAAATAGAGAAACGGAGGAGATATGAAGAAATAAGATAAGAAGACCCCATAGCATTTATTTATTTGTATTTGTAATTATTCTTTCATATATCGGGTTGTATAAGGGTAGAGTTCGGCTACCCATTTCTCTTTTCGGGCTGTACGGTGGTACCCGACAGCACAGGCCTCTTATTCTTTTACGTTGGATTTATAATTTATTTTATATTTTGTTTACAATTGTGCAATAAAAATGACATGTATTTTTCCAATTTCTTCATATATGGTGATTTAATGTGTTGCCTAGATCCAATTAGGCTCTTAGAAAAAAAAATTTATTTTTTCTACCCCAACTACAACTCATAATTAAATTTCTAAATAACTCATAACCTCATATAAAACATAGGCATTAAATCAAGATAATTAAAAGATTTAACAACCCTTTAGCTGGATGTTGTATGCTTAATATCATGCATATCATCTTATTTCACTCTTGCTAAGAGAGGGTTTCCATCCTTGACGATAGGGGAAGACTTGACCAAGGTCTCTCGGAAAATACTGATGAAGCCAATAACCTTATTTCATCATGCATATAGACATATAAAAATCCTATAGCCTTTGTCAAAATAAAGAGTCCAAAATTAAATAAAAATTGATAAGATTTGTAATAGACTAAGTCATTATTCATACCACTTCTCTGGGCCTCTTAGGAGGGTTTAATGACTTTAGTTTCTTTTTAATAATAACATCCTAACCATCTTGCAAAATATATGGCTTGACCACATGATTTTAAAATGTATGAGGAGTTAACTGGCTACCACTTCAAACAGTTATAAATATTTCTCTCTTGTAGGTAAATCATATACACATCTTCGCTAGATTTAAGCTTTTCTCGCTAAAGCTCCCTAGATTTAGGATCTAAGATTGTTATTTTTCCTTCAACTACAAGCATAAATCTTCACCTCTTAGGCATTTCCACAATCTTGTATTGTGGGATTATAAGTGCTAATTTTCTAACAAAATTTCAACTCAAATATATAAAATCCTCCTCAACTTCAAACATATAAAGCCCAATCATTTGATAATTTGGAATGCTCACTAAGTTTCCTATATCATGAGCATTCTCTACTCATCTCCTCTCTTAATAAGTCTCTCCTTTTTTATCTATCTCATTTGATTTTTTAACATAGTTAATTTATTGATAGTCATATCTTTAAAATCTTTGGAGATAATAATTGTCTACTTTAATCAAGAGTATTCTTAAGGAATTCACCTTCCATATGATGTAATTAACTATGGGGGCATGCCCCCATATGGGAACTTTAGAACCCAATTTAAATAAACCTTGCTTTATTCATCCATGTAAAGTAAAAAAATATTTTCATGCCAAGAGTCCTTATTAAGTGATTGTTATATAGGTGATTGATTTATCTTTTGAGATAGATCATTCTCACCTGATGTCATTCAATCACCTCAATAAATACATCCTCAGATCTGCGTGATGTCCCCCATACACACTAAATAAAAATAAACACCATAGAGTCCTTATTGGGTGATTAGATCCATTATATGGTGATAATTTTTATCTTTTGAGATAGTGCATCATTCTTTAATATTATACCCGATCACTTCAATAAGTACCCCCCTAAGATCTATGTGATGTCCTGCATCCCAAAAATAAACACCACACCGCAAGAGAAAATAAAATTTATTGTATGATTTTATACCTCTTAATTATAAATACATGTGTATGTATTTAATAAAAGAGGGTATATAATCTAAACATCCCAGGAATACGAGACTTTAGCTAGCCCCAAGGAGGTCATTTAATTACCTCATTTCCATGGTTAACAAAGGCACGTACTTACTTATGTCTTTTATACATGTATGTATATGTTTAATTAGAGAATGGCAATCCCCTTTTCTATCAAAAATATATGCATTCATAATTGTTTAAGTTGTTGAATTAATTAATCATGTGATGGGGAGCTCTCTTTCTTATATTCATATATGCAAATTTACATATGTTTGAATGCAAGTGGTATATATGACATCCAGAGAGGCTTTTAAGGGAGGTCATCTGATTACCTCACTTCTCTGATTAATAATGACACGTACCTATTTAATTTCATCATTATGTATTTTTGTATAAGATTTTGGATAGAGCTTTAAAATAAATATGATTAAATAATTCAATCGAATGAAAAATATGTACTTTAAATATGCATATTTACATCCATCATTTAAGTGTGCTCAAATAAATTTTATGTGTATTTAGGATTTAATCATATGCATGTTTACATGTGATGGAAATGAATGATTTAACATATGTCATGTGATAGTAATTCAATCAAATTAATTTTAAGATGCCTTTCATGTTGAATGGAATTATTTAAAGTGGACTTAAACTTAGGATTAATTTAAAATGTGTGATAAGTCATTCACTAAAGAGAACTAAATCAAATTAACATGCTTAAGAAAGTAGCTTAAGGTAGGGATGAAAGGGGAAAATCCTCTTTCTTTTATTTATAACACTTAGTTGATAAGTGTAATCATATGAAATAAAAGAAAATATAAATTAAAATTTCCAAATTAATTAAATAATTTGAAGAAAAATCAACCTCTCATGATAAATTGAACCATTCACACCTAGAAAATTACAACACTAATGCTTAGCAAGACATACCACACAAGCTTTGATACACGCACATTAGAATTAAGTCACCACTTCTAGCAATATGTTAGGGCGGTGCATGGTGTGATGCATATTTTATTTTGTGATATATTATTTTAGACTGAATGTTATGGTGTATATTTCCTAGACTGGATGTTAGGCCGACATTAGCTTATTCATATTTTTTGCAAGCGATTATGCTGAAGGGGTGCTTAAAATAAATACAAATACTCTCTTCTGTAGGTTTCTTAAACGCCAAAGCATGATCCAAGCTAAGACAGGTGGGCTTGGTTACCCATGTGTAGAGTGCTAAGTCCAACTTATGATATAACTGCTTGCAATTGTATGTGTGTTTAGCTAACACTTATTTTGCAGGTGTAGTTAGATTTAGTTTTCCTACTTTTAATGTAATTTTGCATTAGAAATTAGGATTAGTATTATGAGAGGGATTATGATGAGCATTGGCCAGAAAGCTTAATCCTGGGGTGTCATGTGATGCCTTGAAGCCCACCAAATCAAAGAGAAAAGAAGAAATGAAGGAGACATGAAGACTTGAGATCCGCCATAGCACTTATTCATTTATGAATTGTAATTATTCTTTCATATTCCAAGTTATATCACTTTTTGGGTTTGTACGGTAGCACCCGACCACACCGACCTGCTATTCTTTTGTGGTAGTTATAAAATTGTTTGATGATATGTTTAGCTTGTTCCTTATAAACAACATGTTCTTCTTAGTTTCTTAAATTTTTGATGCTTTAATGTGTGACCTGAGTGCAATTAGGCTCTTAGAGAAAAATAAAATTTTTAGCCAACTAATCACTCATAATTAAAATCTAAGTAACTCACAACCTGACAATAAAAGCCTATGATGTAAATTAAGATAATTAAAAGATTTAGTAACCGCTTTGTTGTATGGTTGTATGTCTAACAATATGCATACATATTCTTTCACTCTTGCAAAATGATGGTTGTAATCTCAACAGTCAGATAATTTATCCTCTCTTGTAGAGTTAAACCTTTTGTTCATCTTACTTAGATGTAGGTAGCTTTAGCTTAAAGCTCCTATTTAAATCTAATGTTGTTTTCTCCGCTATAAGCATAAATTCTCACATCTTAAGATTTTTCACAACCTTCTGTTGGTGGATTATAAACCCTAATAATCTAATAAAATTTCAACTCAAAATATATAATTTTTTCAATTTCAAATATATAAAACTCAATTATATGATAGATTGAAATGCTCACTAGAATTCTTAATATCATGACCATTTCCTACTCATTCTCTTTGGCTTCCAAAATAAGTCTTTCATTTGATCTATCCCAATTGATTTTCCAAATATAATCAATTTATTGATAGTTTATCCTTAAAATCTTTAGAGACAATAATTGTCTACTTTAATCGATATTGCTAATTCACCTTCACGATGTAATTAATTTAAGTTTGCCTCCATGTAAAATTTTAGAATTTTAATATAAACCATGTTTTATTCATGCAGTAAGGAAAATCTCTGATACATTCAAATTATAAAATTCAAAAGAGAAAATTACCTTATAAAATGGCAAAATTATACAATTATTTATATAAATGGCAAAATTAATTCTTAGAGAGGACAAAAGACTAATTTGATCACCTTATAAAATTCAAAGGAGAAAATTACCCCCTCCTGAGCCTCCAACCCAACCCCACCTATATTATCTGTAAAGAGTAACGCATTCAACAAGCCAAGAGAGATGCACCCCCACCATTCTCGGCGACGGAGAAGACTCCCGTGTGGAGCTCAAGGCCTTCGAGGATGTTGATCAGCCGTCCCCTCACTCTCTCCAAGCGCTTGAAGTCCTTCCTCCTCACGTTAGCAAACCGGACCGCCTCATCCTCCTCCTCCTCTAGAATCTCTCCGCCACCGCCGCCGGTGCTACGGAGCGAAAGCGATTTGAGTTCTTCGGCGACGTTATCGATGGATCGGCGGCTGGCCATCGCTCCTCTTTCCTAAGACTTGTTTATTTACTTTTCTTTCACTTTATTTGTTATTTATAAAGAATGCCGGTGGATTCTTCTTCAGAAGCGAGCGAGATGAAAATTGTAGTTAAGATTTCGAATTGGATTAAATACGTAAAATTTTAAAAACGGATAAATAATTTTGGCAATTTCCTAAAATGTGAGAGGTTGTCCGAGGCAGCAAACACGTGGGTGACTGCGATCGGGCCCGGATCCGCCGTCCGAATTTTATTCTGGTGACACATAATTTAGGAAATTGTCTCAACTAATCCTTAACAACTTGGCCATTTCTAAGTAATCTTACAGGAAAAAAAAAATTGTAGAATTGATAGAAGTTAGCGAATCGTTGCTGAACAAATTGAGTTGTGATTTAAATATAGATTAAATATTTAAAATTATTTATAATTCAAACTTATGTATAACTTGGAATAATATATTTTTTATTGATAAGATTTTCTAGATAATGATTTATATAAATAAATAAATTATAACTAATTCATTTATCCGATTGAACACTGGAAATAATATATTTTTGTTTCAAATTTGTCACAAAATCTATAAAAAATTATGTAAGAAATAGAACTTTAATAATTTACCAACAATTAAAATATATCATAATTTTAAACACAATTAGTGTTAACCATCAACTACAATATTATCAATAAGTTTATAATAAGCTAATAACAATAATGTAATATTAATAAATTTTAAAATTAGAAATTTATATGCTACATATGTTTTAATCCTTATGATGGACCCTATATAGTAAAAAAAAGGGAAGCTAACATTAAATGTATTCTTATTTTAATAGGATGATCACACATTATCTTTAATATCACCACCCTCAAAAATGAAGATGCTCCTTTCATGCCGCCAATTATATAATTGTTTTGCAATTTATGGCCTCTAATAATCAAAGAAGGAATCCAAGACACCTCGAAATACAATATTTTTCATTTGATTCACCTATTTAATCTAATGTTGTAAATGTTCTATTTGAGATTGAACCATCAAAAAAGATATTTATATGTACACAATAAATAGTTCTATTAAAATTAATCTAAGTGTTACTGCATGTTTATCTATATATATTTTCTTTAAAAAAAAAATTCACGTGTAATCTCCTTCCATGTGAGAGCATTAATATCACATCACCTTGATAGCTATAAGAATCTTCATATCTTTTAACAAGATTTAAGGCATAATCAACTTATATATATATATATATGATTTCATCACAAGTTTGCCTCTAAATATTCCTTCCCATTCCTGATTGATCTCATGTTTAGAAATTACTTATACTTTCAGATCGCACGTATTCAGAGCAAGGCAAAGGACGCATCACAATACAATTTGGTTGTTGCTACAATAATGCACTGGTATCACTCTATCTGTTCTTATTCTTAATCTTGTTGGTCTCTTAATATGTTGATGCCTAAAGTACCATTTCAATATGCAAGACAATTATGGGAACCCTCATGATATAATTCGCAATGAGGAAGTCAATCCTATCCCACCTTTATTGAAACAAATGATCAAAAGGATGGTGTCTTGGCAAGTTCTCCCACCAACATGCATCCCCGACAACTGCATTGTCAACATTTATGACAAAGATGTTTGCATTCCCCCTCACATTGATCACCATGATTTCACCATGATTTTGTTCGACCATTTTGCACCATCTTTCTTGAGCGAATGCAACATCATATTTGGGACAGAGTTGAAGAAAATCAGACCGGGAGATTTCTCTGGCTCCGCCACCATTCCTTTGCCTTTAGGGTATTTTCACAAACTTCTCTATTTGCATGAACTAAATTATATTCCAACTGTGCATAGGGAAATAACACAAAAATCAACATATACTAAATCATGTTTTGCTAACAAAATCTGCATTACTGTTACAATATGCAGATCTGTTCTTGTTTTGAATGGAAATGGTGCTGATGTTGCTAAGCATTGTGTTCCCATTGTACCTGCAAGAAGGTGATATGCTTTGTATTAAGCATGTAGTTTACATTCTTGATTGAGTTGATTTTTACTTAAAATCATTTAATATCTGAGCAGGATATCCCCATTGCCATTACGAAGACAACAACCCAGCAATCTTCGTCTTCCGCAAGATCAGCCACTTCAAAATGCTCAACATAGCTCCAATTCAAGAGTGCAGACCCGTCGCATGTGATACTTTCCCTGTCATCATGGAGTTCAACTCAAACTGGCTCTGCCTTGAGCTTTTTTTATATGTTTTTCAATCATTTTCATAGGTCAAACTTAATAAATTGTATTTAAGAAGTTACTCAGCAAACCTCAATTCTTTTGTAATTATTTATTAGCTATCATTGTTGTAAGAATGTTGGGTTCACTTATTGGAGATTAATGGATTCAATTATGCAATTGAACATGTATTCGAGTTACTATGTTTATTAGAAATCTTGTTTTTGGATGGAAAGGAAAGGTAGTTTTCTCATTTTTACATATTTTCTGTTGAAATTCTTGTGACTTTAGTAGGAAGGTTTTCACATTCAGAGATAAAAGGAAATAAAGTTATGTGATTGCATAACCTTATGGCTTTTTATTTTACTTGTTAAACTTTTTTTAGCTATTAGTTACCTTAGATCACATTAAACAATTAATTAAATGTTTCACATACTTAATATTTGTTGTCCAATACACCACTATAAAATTGACTTGATCAAGCATAATTTTAACATAAATTTTAGATCTTAAAACACCCTAATATTTGGATAAAAAATTACATAAATTAATTCTAAGGTGATTTGAACTCCACAAATTTATAGTCAAGATAATGCAATTAAACAGTAAATTCCTTTTAATTTCCAATCAAAACATTAATAAAATAAAATAAAATAAACAATTAAAAGTAAAAATACAAAATATTAAACAAGAGTAATTGCCCCGCATCTTATGAAAAAAAAAGATCATTATACCCTTACAGTCCCACATAAAATAAATTAATAAAACATAAAACAGAAATATGCGACCCATCACCCACTATCACAATCCAAAGCCATTATTATAGCCTCTATATCTCTAAATCTATATGGATCCGAACACCTATTTTACTTTTTTTTTTAAAGAATTTATCTAACACCTAAGTTTTACATTATATATATAACATTCAAATTTTTAATATTACATAAAAAATAGCACCTTCATACATTTATGAAAATAAAATACTCTTTTAAGCCTATGAAATGTACAATATTTATAAATATAAAATTTAAGTATTTTATATGTAAACCCATAAGAATTATGTGCTATTTATAATAATCTCTTCACTGAAAACAAAAAACAAAAAAAAAAAAACAAAAAAAATAAAAATATTAAAACCATGGATTGAAATTACCTTATTAAGCATTGGTGATGGCTTGAGACTTGTTGAGAATAACACCCTCCTATTCGACTTGAAATCATTTCATGGCATCTTCTTTGGTAACTCGGTGGTTAACGCCGATACTCAACTTGCAGCGGCGCCACCAGCTCACACGATATCCTGGCCGCTCCAACACCATGTAGAATTCCATTCCATATATGCCGATAGAAGGATAATATCTGGCATAATATCAACAAAAAAGAAATAAATTAATAATATTTTAAAGATATTCTCACCAAGGAAATTATTAGATTGAATGAAAAGCATGAAATATGATAGTTTTTGATGGAGGTGAGAGTTCAATCTTTTGAATGTTGGATGTACCACAACAGGATTGCCAAAGACACCAAACTCTCAAATTAGAAGAATAACTAATAGAATTGCCAAAGATCTCTTCATTCTAATAAGAGGCTATTTATGCCATTACAAGATCTTTCAAAAGAAAATAATTCAAAATATGAAGGAAAATATATAACATTAATGTAAACATTAAATGTTTCATTATTTTATATCATCTATCGATTTTACATATTATTATAACCATCTAATATGTAACATGAATTTTTAAATACAAAATTTTAAATATTAAGTTTCAGAAAATAAAATTACATAAAATCGAAACTTTCTTCTTCCTGAATTTTCTGGATTTTAGCTGATCTTATAAATGACATTTACTCTAATTTTTGGATCCTCACGATGTCTACATCAACTCCCCTGAGCTCAATTGAACTCACTCCGTAGAGTTGAAATCTAAGAAGTCTTCTATTAATTGTGGAGCTAAAGTCTCCAAATCAGTACGGGTCAACAATGTGTCTCCAGCTGGTGGTTTATTCTTCCAACGAACTAGAAAATGATGTTTAGAAGGAGAGTAATGGGTGCTTCCTTGGTGATAATATAGCCAACTTTAAAGAAGAGAAAAGACGTGTTATATCTGCTAAAGAGTTAATCAACAGTATTGCTAATTCATTCATATGATAGAATATCTTCAATATTAATAACTGAATAAATGAGCATATCAACAGGCAAATAAAGGTGATAAGCATTAATTCCAATTTTCTTAAGAATTTTAAACGGACCACAAACTCTTGAATGTAATTTCTTATATCTAGTGATTTGATAATGCTCAGGCCGAATGCGAATCAATACATAATCACCTTTTTATATTCTTAAGAATTTTAAACAGACCACAAACTCTTGAATGTAATTTCTTATATCTGGTGGTTTGATACGCTCAGGTCGAATACGAATCAATAAATAATCACCTTCTTTATCTACTTTCGTTGAACGATTATAATTTGCCTTAGAAGCACAGTTTTCATTACTTATAGTAATTTTATTTATTGCTCGACTATCAACACACATTCTCCATGTTCCATCTTTTTAAAAGTTAATAATGTTGAGACCGCACAAGGGCTAAGACTCTCTTGAATAAAACTCTTTTTTAATAATTCCTCAACTTGTCTTTTAATCTCAACATGCTCGGTAGAGTTCATCCTATAATGTGGAAGATTAGGAAGTTGAGAATCGAGTAAAGAACTCAATAGCATGTTGAATGTCTCTTAGAGGAGGTAGCTCATCAGAAAGCTCATTGGGTGTAATATCTTTAAAATCAGAAAGAAGAGAAGAGATCACAACAAATATGTAAGTCTCATTAGAGTCTGGTATGACTTCTTTTACATGTCATATGTGAAGAAAAAATGGATCAGAAAATTCTTTCGTAAAGCTCCAAAACCTATTGTTTCTATCTTTGGGGTCAAAGAAAAAAGAGTAGATGTTTTAAAGTAAGAATCAGAAACGATAGTATTAAGCCTAATAGTATAATTTTCTATAATAATTAATTGAAGTTTGATATTTTTCTTCAATAGAGGCTTAAGTTGCAAGTCAGAAGTTATTTTGTGTGGTGTTATGGAGGGTATTTTTTCTACTGGCTTTATTGGTAGGAGTTTAATGATCTTATTATTATGTTTAAAAATATAAGTATTTTCTTTAGTATAGTGAATAACATTCATAGCATACAGCCAAGGTCGTCCTAAGAGAATATGAGCAATGTCCATAGGGAGAATATCACACCAAATTTGATCCTCATAGCTTCCTATTTTAATTGAAACTAAACATCAATTGGTGATAAGAAGAGATATATGATTTACCCAGTTAACATGAAATGGTTTAGGTGAGGTTCAGATTTTAGGTTGGCTAGAGTTAAGGTGTATGTTGAAATAATATTCATAACACTTCCTCCATCTATAACTAACTTACATCTCTTTTCATTACACAAAATATATATGCTAAAAATGTTCTTTCTCCTCCAATCTTCTGCCACATTTTTAATTACAAAAAGACATCTCATCACATTAACCCGAGGTCATTAATTCCATTCATCGATAATGTCATCATAAACATCTTCTAGATTATCATCTATTGGGTTTTCAACTTCTTCTAAAAATAAGACTTGAGCTTTATGATTTTGCATATGACCCTTTTTATGACATTTAAAACATATTACTTTTAGTGCTTTTAGAGCTCCCTTCAATTGAAATTTTAGGCAAAAGGGTTAGGTCATTTGGATGGGTGGGTTTAACAATAGATCTATAAGATGAAATGGAATGTACTTGACTTTTAATTCTAGAGATGAAAACAAATTTCTTTTGTTGTTCAACTAATAATGCATAATGAAATACAACCTCTAAAGATTGTGAGTCAAATAATTTAACTTCATTTCTAATATCAAGATTTTAATAACAAATTTATTAAATTTAATCTAATCATTATCAGACAATCTTAAAACTAGATCTTCAAAAATATTCAAGTATTCATTTACAAGATGATTATCTTGTCTTAAAGTTAATAATTGGCTATATAGTTTTTTATCATAATGCCTAAGACAGTACTTTGCTCTTAACATTTTTTTTTCATTTCTATCTAAGTGAGATTTGTCTTTCCTAATCTTTGTTCTTTAGCTAAAGTATTTGTTCAATAAATTTTAGCATGCTCTATCAATTTCATTTTAGCAAAAATAAACCTTTAATAATCATCCATTTTATACCAATCAAATAAGTCATCCATTTGAACTAACCGAAGAAATTTATTTGGTATGTCATATAAGTTGAGCTTCACTTTAACTCTTCGAGATGGATCATTAGTGTTTTCTATAGTCTTAAAATAATTTTCTTCCATTCCACCATTTCTAGCAATTGATAATCTTCTGAATGGTTGATTTTCTCAATGATTTGGACATAAATCTTCTTCGTCTATCCCTATTGACACAGTTTGAGCAGGTATTGGAGGAAGAGTTGGTACTCTATTATTTTGTAGATGAGCTATAAGAGTTTGCATTTGTTGTTTAAGTTCATGCATTTGATTCTTACTTTCTTTTAATATTTGTTGAGTTTTAATTCATCATGGATCCTAAGATCTAAAAAAAAATCAATTTTTCAACCGATCTTGAGAGATTTGATTTTGGTGTCATGAGATTTTTTTTTAAAAGAAAAAAAGATATATGAAAACAGATCAAAGAAAAAAAATAAAACAAAATAAACAAGTATAATATAATTGTACAATCAAAATAAAATTTTATGCTAAAAGAACTTATAAGTGAGGAGTACAAGACACTAAATCCAAAGTTTGGTTTAAGTCTTTTGATAAAGTTATTTAAATTAAAATCTCAAGTTTAACACACTTATATTATTATACATGTAGATATATTTTTTATTTATTTTAATGCAATGAAAAAATGCTCAAATTTATCAAGCCTTTTTCCCTTAAGAAAACAAGTTATCATAAGTTGATCAAAAAAACTTCTAAAATTAACCATAAATAATAACAAAGATAATAAAGCAAGTAATTAAATTTTGATTTGCACTAATGGCTAGGTTATTTTTATAGTGAAGTACAACCTCACTAAGATGCTCGCTTTTCTTTTCTTGTGTGTGTGTGTGTGTGTGTGTGTGCACAAGTTCACAAATTTCCTTTGTGCAAGTCATCACATGTTTCAAATTGTACCTAGAAAACCTTCTTTTCCCACAAAATCATAGGCCTCATGTTCCTCCTTCCATAAGAAGGGGCTTTTGGCAACGTTGTCAAAATCAACAACCATCTTGGTTTAAAGCTGATCAAAACGCCAAGGTTGTGCTCAGGAATAGAAATTGTCAATCCTTAGACTTCAGCGAATTGTGGCCCAATCTAACATGTTACCTCACACAACTTCAAATAAACCAACTTATCACCTATCCTAAGCACCATTTGCATGGTGCCATAGGCTTGTCACTTGAATGAACCAACTTGCCACCTTTTCCAGGGCCCTTTTTGGTGAAAATTTTAAACTAAAATTAAAATTAATTAAAATTCATGTGAGTGAGGAAGCTATTGATAGTTTTAGGCACTAAAAAACCTATAAAATCATTGAAAACTGCTTCCACTAAAAGGTTATATTAGATCAAGTTCTTTAACTCAAATCCAATCTACTTCAATCCTTGAAAATATTGCTAAATTCATATTTCCTGGAAAACAAAATTACATTTGATTCGTAAAAGTTAAGACAATGATGCCAACAGAGCAAGTGACATTTGGGAATTTCTATTCAAATTTCTCTATACTTTTCTAACTCAACCTTGGCAAAATAAATTAAACCTTTACTCACTTCCTCTAATCTTACCCTCCCTCACCTTCTCCTTCTCCCTCTCTTGCTAGATATCTCATTTGTTTGCCTGTGTAAGAAATGTTAATTTAAGGAAAAAATTGCTATCCGTAATCCATTTCTATGCATTTATTTCATTATAAAAAATTAAATTAGATTAAAATAGCCCTAATAATTGCATCATCAATAATTCGTATTATAATCTTTATTTGAACCAAAGACTGAAATCATAAAATAAGTAGATAAACAGTTCATCAGGAAAAACCAGAATTAATCTCTAACATGTAAAACAATCTTCAAAATTTAGCTGTCTCAGGATTTATTAAATCATGATGTACATGATTTACTAAATCTTACTCGAGTTAAATCCTACTTGCAGCTAAACAATTCTAAAATAAGATCACACAATCATACAAATTAATAAATTCTAAAATAAGAAGACAAACAGTAAAGTAGATTCAACTGAATTTAGCACTTATCATGCAAAAAAAAAAAAATTCAGGATTTAACCACAACAAGATCTATTATATCCAGTTGGACAGGATTTACCTCAACTTACTATCAATTTCATAACAATAACTAAAATCAGAACAACCATTACGACCCGAAATGGTTACTCTTAGAGAAAAAAATCGCATGCTTTTACCTCTGATTTTTTAAACGCAACCCATTAAAAGTTTTCAGATAAAACTTCCATGAAAAAAATTTCAAGCAAATGCAAGAAAAAAATCTTTTCCTGGCAGGGAACTTTGAATCAATACCTTCGCAACCCTGGTAAGACGATCACCACTCTCCCCCACTGAGATGTTCAGGACTAGCTTCTGCACTTCGATCTCGCGCATCGGGTTGGAAAGCTTTTTCTCCGATGCCTGGTCAATAAGCACGAAAAAGCTAAACAAACAATCACAGGAAGACAGTAGAGGAGAGCAACTTAAAAACATAGAAGAGTAGAATCCATATTCACCATTGCTGCGGTCCGACGGGCTCTCAGAGCGAGAGAAACAGCCGATTGAAGTTGTGGTAGAATGGTAGGAACGAGGACAAAACCCTAATCAAAAAGATATAGTCGAGGGCATCAAACGTCTCTACGCTTCAACCGTTGGATTGTAATTATACGCTGAGATGGGGATGGAATTTCGTCCTTATGTCGGACGACAATCGGGCCACATTAGATGGGCTATAGGCCTCTACAGGGCTTTCTTTGGGCTTTGATTAGCGAAAAAATAACCTTTATATTTATACTTTCAATTATTATTATTATTGATCTAAACTAAATCAAATATTTATATAAATTTAAAAATAATATACATTCTCAAATTATTATTGGACCATGAATCCTTTCATATTTTATTAAATTTTTAAAATAAGTCTTACACAATTTAAAATATATCTCAATTTAATTATCAAGATAAACACATAATATTCTAACTCTATCAAAATTAATCGTAAGAGGAGGAAACAAAAAGGGGGCTAAAGACAAATGATTGACGGAGGAAATATATTAGAAAAATATTTATTTATAATATTTTAATCAAACTATTAATTATGATATGACTCAAAATTATTGCTTTATTTAAAAGTAATATCAATTTTAATTTTTTTTTTTTACATTACACTCATTTTGAATTAACTAGAATATTTTGAAACTCATTTTGAATAAAATTTTATCAAAATATTATGATTCATATCTTTTAAAAATTTTATTTAAATAAATTTTCTCGCATATCAATCAACTTGTGTTAATTATTTGTGATCGTTTATCAATTTTTTAATTTATCATTAAGGGGTTGTTTAGTTGGAATTCAAAATAACGTAAAGTAAATATAGGGGTATTACATTTTTGGCATTTGGCGGAATGTAAAATAAAAAATTTGAAAGTGATGTAATGCATTTGAAATTCATACTATAGTTATATTTTTAGTGTATTTATAATTCATCCAATGAAATTTCAAATTTACTAATATAAAGTGTCATGTTACACCATACACGTCAGCCATCACATGTAATCGAACCACTTACTATCCAAAAACTTCAAAATACTTTATATTATATTTTTTTATCAAATAAAAAAAATAAACTCATGAATGTGTAAAATTCTCAACCAATCAACCTAAATTTCAAAATCCCAAAAGAATTCATATTAGTTGAGACAACCCATTGGCAATAACTATTCTTCTCTCTTTGATTATTCTCTTCGTTCATATTTAGATCAGAGGCTCCTAACATTATCTAATTAATGTCAGAAATGTTGTGATTTTTTTTATTAAATTATACTCATCGAAAAATCTTATGTTTTGTATAGAAATTTTGTCAAAATATAACAATTATTAAAATATATTAAATCATCTTTAATTCTATATTTTAACTAAGTTCTTTAAGTGATGAATTATTTAATTAATTAATTAATTAATACAAAATTATAATACTATTTAAATTTTAAAAATAGCTTAAGGGAATGCTTTGGAAGGCCTTACTACTGCACCATTGTTTGAAATACTATTTATCAGATAAGCTATATAAAGTTTTGTGCTCTCTTTCACTCATTTTGACCACTTAAAGACTTTATATGCTCTAATAAAATAGTAACATGCTATGAAATTACATTAAGAAATCTTTCGATTATACATATCCAAATTATTATTATTTTTCATTAGTTTTAGATAATGTGTGAGATGAAATTTGTATTGAAGGGTTAAATACATTATCATATGATATGAATCCATATTATATATAAGCAGTTCTATTGTTGTTAATAATCTCTATTGCCTTTGATGTGTATGAAATCACCAATTTTTGTAAGGGGGTTTACATAAATACTGCGCAGTTCCTATGCATATCTAACACCTAAACTTTAATTTATATATATATAATACCTCAATCTTCAATATCATATCAAAAATATCATAATCACTCACTTTTTAAAAGTGAAATACACATTTTAAAGCATTAAAAAGTTTTGGATAAGCAAGTATCTAACTTTAGATATTAGATATGTAAATACATAAAATCTGTGTGATATGTATGTAAATCTTCTTTTTCTTTGTATCATTGTTAAAATCAAATTCTTAAAGTCCAATGAAAGGAATTATAAATATAAAGACATTTGTTTGATGCATTAAAGAATCACTACTTTTAATAAGAGCAATCGTTATGTGAATAATTAATGATTTCTCAATATCTGCATTGCTTCATGAATGGAGCTATCAATGTAATAAAATGATAATCCTTATGATAAAAGAGAGAGATGGTGGGAGGATTTTTGTGATGATAACTTTAGATTATTTTTTTAATATTACATTTTATAATTTTTATTCATATAAACTATCTAATAAATTTTATTATATATAATTTTAATATTGCATAATGACGAGCATCAAGGAATGATATGATATTGTATCACACAAATTTAAACTTTGGTGTGCAGATTTATAAAAATAAAAATTGGATCATAGTACAACTCTGCTAGGATGGATGATCATCTTAAATGAATGGTTAAGTTCATGTTGCTATAGACAAAAATGTTTGGAAGGATTAATCATTAGGAACTTATTCAAATCACCTTATGGATAAAATGGGTGGCATGACTAATACAACAATGGATACATTTGTTTGTTTAGTCAATACAGTATGATGAGTTGAATTAGATATAAGTAATAATAGTAACAAATATTATTTATTATTAATAAATTATTATTTTTATAGCATAAACTATATCATAGGGGAAGCAGACCACATAAGAATGACTATTGAGAACGATACATAATGCACAATTAAATAAAAAATGATGATATGTATGCCTTTAGATTGTGCATCAAAATAATAAGAATTGGATGAAAACTAATATAATATTTGATGTTAAATTTTATGTATATAAAAGGTGATTATGCCCATAGTCTTGTTGAAAGATATGAAGATTCTTATAGCTAGAGCCTTGGAATCCTTGTTTGATTATTAGAGGTTATAAATTGCAAAGCAATCATATGATAGCCAGCATGAAACAAGCATCTTTATTTTTAGAGATGATGATATTAAAGATAATATGTGATCATCCTATTAAAATAAGAATACATTTAATTTTAGCTTCCTTTTTTTTATTATATAGTGTTTGTGATAAGGATTAAATCATATGTAGCTTATATAGTTCTAATTTTATTGATATTACACCATCATTATTAGATTATTACAAATTTATTGAAAATACTATAGTTGATGGCTAACACTAATTGGGTTTTAAATTGTGATATATTTTAATTTTTGGTAAATTATTAAAGTTCTATTTCTTACATAATTTTGTATAGAGTTGTGGATGTAAAATTTTGTGACAAATTTGTAACAAAAATTAATATTTGTTATGAAATATATTTTTTTTCATGCATTGGATCGGGCAAATGAATTAGTTATTATTTATTTATTTAAATCATTAACTGAAAAATATTATCAATAAAAAAATATTATTTCTGTTGATTTGCATTTAATTTATTATTTAAATGATCAGTTATTATTATATTTATATTATTTCTTTGTATTAAAATATTTATTACTTGTTGATTTGATCTTCGCATCACGTTATAGCAGTTATAAAACGTGGGTTATGTAACTGTTTTTTAGTTATGCTTTAAGTTTTTATTTTTTTCTGTAAGATTACTTAGAAATGGCCAAATTGTTGTTAAGGATTAGTTGAGACAATTTCTTAAATTTTTGTGTCACCAGAATAAAATTCGGACGGTGTATCCGGGCCCGATCGCAGTCACCCACGTGTTTGCTGCCTCCGAACACCTCTCACTAATTTTAGGAAATTGCCAAAATTATTTATCCGTTTTAAATTTTTCATCTCGCTCACTTCTGAAGAAGAATCCACCGGCATTCTTTATAAATAACAAATAAAGTGAAAGAAAAGTAAATAAACTACTCTTAGGAAAGAGGAGCGATGGCCAGCCGCCGATCCATCGATAACGTCGCCGAAGAACTCAAATCGCTTTCGCTCCGTAGCACCGCCGGCGGCGGTGGTGGAGAGATTCTAGAGGAGGATGAGGCGGTCCGGTTTGCTAACGTGAGGAGGAAGGACTTCATGCGCTTGGAGAGAGTGAGGGGACGGCTGATCAACATCCTCGAAGGCCTTGCGCTCCACACGGGCGTCTTCTCCGTCGCCGAGCAGCGGAGGATCGTCGATTGCATCTATGATATTCAAGGGGAGGAAGGGCGGCTTAGAGGTATATTCATCGTGTTTTGAAAATTTTACAATTGACGCAAAATTGTTTGATTTTAGCAATAAATATATTGATTTTACCTTTTTCTTATCTTTTATTTTTTTATTCAAGGGTATATGCACATCAATCTTGCAGCTTGAAGAGTTAGTTTCATCTAAAATTGGTTCAAGGTTGTTAAGCTGGACATATTTTATTAGGAAGTTATGTGTACTTAAGTTTGATCTAAAATAAATAATTGTATAGGCATCAGTTTATGCGCATATCAGATGAAGCAGAAAATTTATTTGCAGATAGATTTCTGTATGTACTGCAAGAGAGTTGTAATTCATGGATGCATGCAGATTTATAGGAAGTCATATTTAGATAATAATAGCTGCGTTACTCTTTACTTTTATTTTTTATTTTTTTGGAACTTTTATGGTTCGGTTGATCTTCCAGCTTGATACTGATCAAACCTTGGTCTGTTCCAGCTTATTATCTTCTTTGTTTAGAATGGTGGGAGGGCAGTTATCTTGGCTTGTTGAATCATGCAGCCTATATATATATATATATATATATATATGATTTCATCACTACATTGCTTCTAAATATTCCTTCCTATTCCTGATTGATATCTTATGTTTAGAAATTACTTATACTTACAGAGCGCACGTATTCAGAGCCTAGAAAATGGATGCGAGGCAAAGGACGCATCACGATACAATTTGGCTGTTGCTACAATTATGCACTGGTATCACTCTATCTGTTCTTCTTAATCTTGATGATCTCTTAATATGCTATTGCCCAAAGTACCATTTCAATATGCAGGACAGTAATGGGAACCCCCCTGGTATAATTCGCAACGAGGAAGTCGATCCTATCCCACCTTTATTGAAACAAATGATCAAAAGGATGGTGTCTTGGCATATTCTCCCACCAACATGCATCCCGGACAGCTGCATTGTCAACATTTATGACAAGGATGTTTGCATTCCCCCTCACATTGATCACCATGATTTTGTTCGACCATTTTGCACCGTCTCTTTCTTGAGCGAATGCAACATCGTATTTGGGACAAAGTTGACAAAAATGGGACCCGGAGACTTCTCTGGCCCCACCACCATTCCTTTGCCTTTAGGGTATTTTCACAAACTTCTCTACTTGCATGAACTCCATTATATTCCAAGTGTGCATAGGGAAATAACACAAAAATCAACATGTACTAAATCATGTTTTACTAACAAAATCTGCATTACTGATACAATATGCAGGTCTGTTCTTGTTTTGAATGGAAATAGTGCTGATGTTGCTAGGCATTGTGTTCCCATTGTACCTACACGAAGGTGATATGTTGTATTAAGTATGTAGTTTGCATTCTTGATTAAGTTGATTTTTACTTAAAACAATTTAATATCTGAGCAGGATATCCATTACATTTAGGAAGATAGATGACTCAAAAATCCCATATAAGTTCTTCCCTGATCCTGACCTGGTAAATCTCAGCACATTGCCATTACGAAGACAACAGCCCAGCAATCTTCATCTTCGGCAAGATCAGCCACCTCAAAATGCTCAGCCTTCGCAAAAGGTTGAGCATGCGCAGAAGGATCAACAATCACCTGCTCAACAAAGGCCTGTGCAGCTATGCTAACTGAAGATGATTTTCCACAGCTGAGCTCCAATTCAAGAGTGCAGCCCGTCGCAAGTGATACTTTTCATGTCATCATGGAGTTCAACTGAAACTGGCTCTGCCGTGAGCTTTTTTTTATATGTTTTTCACTGTCGTTTTCATAGGTCAAACCTAGTAAATTGTATTAGAGAAGTTACTCAGCAAACCTCAATTCTTTTGTAATTATTTATTAGAGAATGTTGGGTTCACTTATTGGAGATTAATGGATTCAGTTCTGCAATTGAACAAGTATTCGAGTTGCTATGTCTATTAGAAATCTTGTTTTTGGATGGGAAGGAAAGGTAGTTCTCTTTTTTACATGAAATTTTCATTGCTGTAGTAATTTGAGCAATTCAGTGTATTGAACAATCAAGCGGGAAACTCATTGTTTCATAGGAGTTGTCAGGGTTAATAATGGCTCTTAGAAACTTATTTCCAGCTTTTAAATAGTAAATACATTTATTTCCAATCAAAACATTAATTAAATAAAATAAAATAAAAAATTAAAATTAAAAATACAAAATATTAAACAAGAGTAATGGCCCCACATCTTATGAAAAAATAGATCATTATACCCTTACACTCCCACATAAAATAAATTCATAAACCAAAAAACTCAAATATGTGACCCATCACCCACTATAACAATCCAAAACTCAAAGTATTAGATATGTAAACCCATAAGAAGTATGTGATATTTATAATAATCTCTTCACCAAAAACAAAAACAAAAAAATAAAAATAAAACCATGGTATGAAATTACCTTATTAAGCACTGGTGATGGCTTGAGACTAGTTGAGAATAACACCCTCGTATTTGACTTGAAACCATTTCATGGCGTCGTCTTTGGTAACTCAGTGGTTAATGCCGATACGCGACTTGCAGCAATGCCGCCGGCTCATGCGATATCCTGGCCGCTCTAGCACCAGGTAGAAGTTCATTCCATAAATGCCAGTAGAAGGATCATATCTGGCATAATATCATCAAGAAAGATATAAATTAATAATATTTTAAAGATATTCTCACCAAGGAAATTATTAGATTTAATGAACAACATGAAATATGATAGTTTTGTTGCTAAATGTTTAGATATGACAAGCTTAAACATCTTGGTTTATGACAAAAAATAAGATAAAAAGTGAAAATATATCTTTTAGGATTAATATAAGAGGAATTTAGTTGTTTTGTCATGAACATATCACAGAATCAGTAGATAATGGAAAGATAATGGAAAGCAGCAGCTGCTCCGTTCAGGGAAGAAACCTTAAATAAGAAAGCACTAATCTTCTGATAAGATCAGTAACACTTTCAGGTAGCGCCACTATAAAAATTAAGTTCTACTAATCTAATTTCAATACACACATTATACCTCTTAATCAATATTTAAAATAAGATAAAAAGAAATAATCACATGAATGTAATTTGATTAATTATTTCATTATCAATGCTCAACATTAGATACATATACACGGTCAAAAGAAATGCAAGATTTTTAAGGATATGATAAAACTCCTATAAACATTCAATTAGAATGCTCCCATGCTGCATTATTTTATTAGAAATGATTAATTGATAGTTAAGCCACATCAAAGTCAGTGCAACACGAACATGTTGATGACACCTCATAGGAGGCCTCTTTAAGGCACTCCCATTATAATTGAAAAATCAATGGTTAACATAATTAACATTAATGAATGTTAACATATATAACTTCTTTTAGGATGTCGATTCAGATCAATGGGGAAAGTTCAGGCTTGGCCCAAATTGGACCCAACTCAAATATCTATTGACTAAATCCAAATACATTTAATAAACAGGCCAAAAATCTTGACCCAAACTTATTCACCATCAACCCAATTGACCCAAATATACCCGAGTGACTCATTTGAACATGCATTTCAGGTTAAATTCAGATTAAATCTATCCAAATTTCTCTATTCTTTTCTAACTCAAAACCTTGGCAAAAAATTAAACCTTTACTCACTTCCTCTATTCTTACCCTCCCTCACCTTCTCCCTCTCTTGCTAGATATCTCATTTGTTTGCCTGTGTAAGAAATGTTAATTTAAGGAAAAAATTACTATCCGTAATCCATTTCTATGCATTTATTTCATTATAAAAAATTAAATTAGATTAAAATAGCCCTAATAATTGCATCATCAATAATTCGTATTATAATCTTATTTGAACCAAAGACTGAAATCATGAAATGAGTAGATTAACAGTTCATCAGGAATAAACCAGAATTAAGCTCTAACATGCAAAACAATATTCAAAATTTAGCTGTCCCAGGTTTTACTAAATCATGATGTACATGATTTACTAAATCTTACTCGAGTTAAATCCTACTTGCAGCTAAACAATTCTATAATAAGATCACACAATCATACAAATTATTAAATTCTAAAAAAAGAAGACAAACAGTAAACTAGATTCAACTGAATTAAGCACTTATCATGCCAAAAAAAAACTTTCAGGATTTACCACAACAAGATGTATTATATCCAGTTTTCAGGATTTACCTCTACTATCAATTTCATATCAATAACTAAAATCAGAACAACCATTACGACCCGAAATGGTTACTCTTAGAGAAAAAAAAAATCGCATGCTTTTACCCCTGATTTTTTAAACGCAACCCATTAAAAGTTATCAGATAAAACTTCCACGAAAAAAATTTCAAGCAAATGCAAGAAAAAAATCTTTTACGGGCAGGGAACTTTGAATCAATACCTTCGCAGCCCTGGTAAGACGATCACCACTCTCCCCCACAGATGTTCAGGACTAGCTTCTGCACTTCGATCTCGCGCAACGGGTTGGAAAGCTTTTTCTCCGATGCCTGGTCAATAAGCACGAAAAAGCTAAACAAACAATCACAGGAAGACAGTAGAGGAGAGATACTTAAGGGAAAAACATAGAAGAGTAGAATTCACCATTGCTGCGGTCCGACGGGCTCTCAGAGCGAGAGAAACAGCCGATTGAAGTTGTGGTAGAATGATAGGAACGAGGAGAAAACCCTAATCGAAGAGATATAGTCGCGGGCATCAAACGTCTCTACGCTTCAACCGTAGGATTGTAATTATACGGTGAGATGGGGATAGAATTTCGTCCTTATGTTAGCGGAAATCGGGCCAAATTAGATGGGCTTTTTTTATGGGCTTTGATTAGTGGAAAAATAACCTTTATACTTTCAATTGTCATTGATCCACTACATCAAATATTTATATAAATTTAAAACAATATATATTCTCAAATTATTATTGGACCATGAATCTTTTTTTTATTAAAATTTTAAAATAACTCTTACAAAATTTAAAATATATTGAAATTTAATTATATTATTTCATCTATATAATTATAGAGATAAACACATATACTCTAACTCTATCAAAATTAATCTCGAGGGAAGGAGGAAGATAAAATAAAGACAAATGATTGACAAAAGAAATATATTAAGAAAATATTTATTTATAATATGTTTTGATTATAAAAATGAAATCATATAAATTAAAAATAATTATGTTCAGTTTTATAAAGAGAATAATACATTAATGGAGTGTTTTATATGCAACCATCCACGATTATGCGTTAGAAATATGCTATAAGAAGATATTTATAAGATAGGCTATATAAAGTTTTATCTTCTTTCACGTTTATTCCAAAGCCTTTATATGCCTAATAAAATAGTAACATATGAAATTACATTTATAAATCTTTTCATTATACATATTCAACTTATTATTATTTTCACTAGTTTTAGATAATATGTGAGATGGAATTTGTATTGAAGGGTTAAATACATTTTCATATTATAGTTCATATTATATATAGAAATTATGTTGTTATCATAATCTCTATTGTCTTTGATGTTTATGGAATCATCAATTTTTTTAAGTGGATTTACATACATACTACACAGTTCTTATGTATTTACATATCTAACACCTAAACTTTAATTTATATATATATATAAAACATCAATCTTAAATATCACATCAAAAATAAAATCATTACTCACTTTTTAAAAGTGAAATGCACCTCTTCAAGCATAGGAATATTTTTACATAAGTAAATATCTAACTTTAGGTATTAGAAATGTAAATACATAAAATTTGCGTGGTATGTATGTAAATCTTTTTTTTATTCATTGTTAATATAAAATTCTTAAAGTCAAATAAAAAGAATTATAAATATAAAGGCATTTGTTTGATGCATTGAAGAAGCACAACTTTAATGAGAGGAATCGCTATGTGAATAATTAATGATTTTCTCAATGTATCCATTGCTTCGTGAATGGAGAGCATATGCTAGATTGGTTAGAGCGATTTAGTAAGCATTCTTAGCTTGATTGTCATCCCACTTTCTTACCTATGGATCATCCCAACTTATAGTACATAAGCCCCTCATACTTACTAAAATTGAAATTTATTCATCTAAGCAAAGGAAATAATTAGTGAGTTGTAAAAACATAATTGTCATATTGACTACCACATAATCACATTAAAGAAACTAAAATGACGGATTTGTCATGAAGTAGATAGATTCCAAATGATGTTAGTAATAAAAGAAACTTAGAGGGCAATAAATCACAAAAAAGTGTATTAACTTGCAACCTCCAAATCTCAAAATGATATTAAATTCATCATTTATGGTAGTTAATAATGATCATGAAAATGAAAGGGATGTTAAAGGATATGGGGAGGGGACAAAATTTAGTAGCACTTCTAGTGGCAATTAACTGTGTATTATATTGTGTTTGTCTAATTATATATTTATCTAGAAACATAAAATCTATAATTCATTATACTATATATTTTTAATTGATGATTTCATCATTTATTATAATATAACATAAATGTTAAAGTTGATATGAGTGATGGTGTTAGAAGGATGCATGATCTATGGATGCCAAGATGCATAGAGACACTTAATGATGATTATATTGAGGTAGAGAAGCAAGAGAGTATTGTCGAGATTAAATTTATTATAATGGCCTAAAATTATTTTATATTGTTCATATAAAGAAATAAGTAAATTAGTAAGGATAGTTTGCATTTATTTAAATGATATTTACAACCTAAATTAAAACATGTTTCATGATCTAAAGGCATGAATTTGCAAAATTTTGAAAATATAATGGACAAAATTATTAATGTAATGAAGTGACAGTCCTCATGATGAGAGGGAGAGATGGTGGGAGGATTTTTGTGTTGATAATTTTAGCTTATTTTTTTATATTACATTTTATTCATACAAAATATCTAATAAATTTTATTATATATAATTTCAATATTGCATAATGATGAGGATCAAGGAATTATTCTTTGACATACTATATGATATTGTATCACACAAATTTAAACCTTAGTGAATTATAAAATTAAAATTGGATCATGACAATTCGCTAGGATGGATGATCATCTTAAATAAATGGTTGAGTCCATGTTGCTATAGACAAAAATGTTTGGAAGGATTAATCATTAGCAACTTATTCAAATCACCTTATGGATAAGTGCTGACATGACTAACACAATGATGGATACATTTCTTTGTTTAGTCATTGAGATAACTTTATTAATAAATTATTATTTTTATAGCATAAACTACATCATAGGGGAAGTATACCATAAAAGAATGGCTATTCAAAAGGATATATAATGCACACCTAAATAAAAAATGATGGTATGTATGCCTTAAGATTGTGCATCCAAAATAATAAGAATTGGATGAAAACTAATATAATATTTGATGTTAAATTTTATGTATATAAAATGTGATTATGTCCATAGTCTTGTTGAAAGATATGAAGATTCTTATAGCTATCAAGGCAATGTTAATGTTATCCTATGGCAGAAGGTTACATGTGATTTAGGAAAGAGAAAAATATGTAGATAAACATGCATCAACACTTACATTAATTTTAATAGAACTATTTATAGTCTAGAACAAATATCTTTTTTGATGGTTCAATCTCAATTTGAACATTTACAACATTAGACTAAGGGTCTGCTTGGGGGCAGTTGTAGCTTTTTGAAAAGCTGGTTGTAAAGCTACTATGGAGAAAATAGTTTTTTTTTTTTTTGAAAAATCTATTGTGTATGTTACAAATATTTTTCTCTTCAAAAAATTTAAAAAATAGCTTTCTGATAGCCACCACATTCTAATAGCTCTAGTTCTCAAAACAGCTTTTTCACCACAAAACTTTCTGAAAAGTAGTAAAAAGGCTGGTAGCCAAACGAAATTATTTTGCTTTCTGACTATTTTTTGAAAAAGCAAAGCAGCCAGAAAGCTATCCCAAACACACCCTAAATAGGTAAATCAAATGGTAAATATTGTATTTGAAGGTGTCTTGATTCCTTGTTTGATTATTATAGGTTATAAATTGCAAAGCAATCATATGATAGCCTACATGAAACGGGCATCTTTATTTTTGGGGATGGTGATATTAAAGATAATATGTGATCATCCTATTAAAATAAGAATACATTTAATTTTAGCTTCCCTTTTTTTTACTATATAGTGTTGACCTCATTTTTCGAAGAGGTCATTTTAGTAATGAGAACATCTCAAGTTCAAATAGAAATGTCTTAGTTCAATATCCAAGTCACTATGCTTAGTAACTTAGGAAATGCATTTTGAGAGAAATCTAATCTACTTGGTTTGATGCAAAATCAAGTCAAATATCCAACATAAATTAAATCAAATAAATCAATGAAAATAAAATGGAAGTTTAAAGTCAAACCTAAAGCCAACTCTAGTCAATCTAGGATTGACTTTACTTGGTCAAAAGTCAACCCACTAAAATTTGACCAAATTAAATCATCAAAAATATTTCAAAGAATCAAATAAACATGTTTGATCACAATGACAAAGAAATCTTAGTCCATTGAGGCCTAGTTTAGATAAGTTAAACTCCTTAAATCAATATGACCTAAATAGGCTACATTGAACTCAAATCTAAAGAAAATTCAAATCACTTTCAACCAATGCATATGGGATGACAACTAATCCTCTTAAGCCTTGCTAATAAGGGAATTAGGTGCTAATTAACCTCCCTAACTAATCCACTTAAGGAACTAAATGACAGCCCAAAATGAATTAAAAAATTTCACCAAGGGAAGGTAAAATCTATTTTATCTCCCCACCTCTTGACCTAAACACTTGTAAAAAGAGGGGATCTAGCAAAACTTCAAGCTATCTTCATGCCCCCTAGCCGACCAAGAATTAGCAAAAAAAAAGGAGCTTTAAATCTCTCAGCCACATAGCAAAACACACACACACTCTTCCCCAGTGGAGTCGCCAGAAAATATGTTGGTGTTTTCTTTGGAATAGAGAAAAGAAATGACACCATATAGAGTTTTAAAATATTTTATTTAAATGAACAAATATGACATTAAGGACTAAACATATTATTTCGAAAGACAAACATACTCTCCTATAATGGATTCGATCATTTCAATAAAAGACTCCTAAGGCTAATGAGTCTTTCGTGTATTAAAATATTTTCCTCTAAACTACATGAAAAAGTATAATAAGCTTTATTTTATCTTGGGATCATGGTTCTCTATAAAGGCAAGCCTCTATAGTTAATTACATCTTAGAAAAGGTCTCTTCCTAAGAATACTCTCAATTAAAGAAAGAAGTGGTTATTCCTAAAGACTACTAAGGTTGCTTTCAAAAGATTGATTTTTGAAATTTCAATTGGGAGAGGTCTAAATTGGAGAGAGTTATTTTCAAGAGTCAAATGGGAAAAGTAGGAAATGTCTATTGATATTGGGATACCTAGTAGACATTTCAACTATCCTATAATTGGGCTTCAAATTTAAGATTTAATTTTAGATTTCAAGTTGTCATTTTCTTATAAATCTTGGGCTTAGATTCTAGCAGCACAAGACTGCAGAAATGCTTAGGGTTGAAGACTTATTCCTAAAAATGATACTTTAAAACTAGTCTACAGGTGCATCTAACACATGTCAGATGCTCGACTTAGTTCTATCCTTAGGAATTATTGGTCATTCTCTTCACATGAGGAAACTAGCCTATCACTGACTCTTCTGGACTTACAACTTTCTTTGAGAGGGCTATTAGCTAACACCACCTAAGCACATTTTAAAATCATGAGGCAAAGTCATATGAATGCAAGGTGGCTGTATTTTTAGGAAAGGAGTCTTTGAACTTAGACTCACTTCTTAATCCCTAAGATCATGTAGGATATGAAGATGCATCTAACTAATGCATAATTTTCAGATTTTATGAATTTTGACTCAAGATTTATTTAGGCCATAGGAATGCTATTTATGCCTAATGCT
This sequence comes from Cymbidium sinense, assembly GCA_021442155.1. NCBI lineage: Eukaryota > Viridiplantae > Streptophyta > Magnoliopsida > Asparagales > Orchidaceae > Cymbidium > Cymbidium sinense. The sequence continues at coordinate 135,284,008 of CM038221.1, read as the reverse complement.
TGCAATTAGAAAAAGGTTCTGGGCCAAATCAGAATAGAAGAAGGCGTTCTTCCATCATAGGCTCTTAAAGGTCAAGCCCAAATTCTCTAGCAAAGATAGAAGTCATTTCTTAATCAAGAGTAAAATAATATGATTTATGCATGACTTTCAACATCTAGCTAAGGAGTTGCTACATATTTTATCTTTCTTTAATACCTAGACTTTCATATGAAGATTATGAATTGTATTTATTTTTATATTTTGATTGATTTAGTTGGGTAGAAAATTTAGTTTATCCTGAGCCTCATCAGGACATTCATCAAACACATAAAGAAACCTAGAAAAGCATGATGTTTCTATCATGCACCCAAAATAAATCAAGGCAAATTAAATTAATAGAAAATAGGTCAATGCATTCGGGTATCGCTGTACACCCCGGAAGAAAGAAAAATGGGCAACTAAGTTCTGCCCTTATACAACACAGCCTAGAACTACAAGTTTAGATCTATGGATCTTCTTTCCATAAAAGTCTCAATCTTCAGGGGACATCCATGGCACAGGGGACCACATCTCCTAGGGTGCTCACTAATCCTAGAACTCATATATCATAACCTAATTTTAAGCTCAAATTTACATTTAAAATTCAAAAGAAATCCTAAGGCCTGTAAAATAGATGTTAGAAAATACAATCAACAAACAAAGCAATTTATATTTCATAAACATAAGAGCTTAACATTAGTTGGTTGCCAAGCCCACCTATCGTATGGACTATGTTAAGGGATTTTTAGCACCTACAAGAAAATATCAATTTTATGATTTATTTATTATAGGGATCCCTTTAACATAGTCCCTTGTAGAAAATAGTGTTAAATCTAGAAAGAATATCCTAACATCCAATATAATGAATAAATAAGCCTAAACATCCAATCTAAAGCAATACATCACCCAAACATGTGAAACACAACACAGAAGATTAATAAAAATCACAGAATGATCTAACCTAGATCTAGAGTCTGTGACCATTGACCAAAATGATCTAGTGTGTGTAAAAGAGGGGTTTGCATAGTAAGGCTTTGCTAGGCTCCTTTAAGTTCAAGTTTAAGTTTGAAGTTTGAATTTGTTTAATTTTTACCATTGATTGGTTTCAATTCAAAAGGTTTAGCGGTTTAATTCCCATTTTTAAGCTCATTTTCTTTGGTTAAAGTAATATTTAAGTGGCGAGGTCCACATTGATTTATTGGCATGTATATGTGGCGAGCCTCCATTGGTCCACGCGGATCTCTCGGTGTCGCACTGCGGTTACATGATCACGGACCCTCCGATCCTCGGATGGTGATCAGATTTAACGAAAATCACTTTGATTACCTAGATGCGGACCTTCCAAATACAAGGATGACGGTGAGCTTCGTCTCCTTCATTTTTGAAGAACCATCCATCTTATTTTTAATATCTTTTGATCTAGATATAAATCACGATTTTAATTGTTACATGATCGTTGGAGATCTATGATTATTATCTCACTAGAAATCACATTTTCTTTAAAGTGACCAAAGCTGAAATCTATAGAAAAAAAATTCAAGCTCGTTAAAGGCATACCTCAATCCGTTGGTTGATTGGCTTTAGAATTGATCATAGAGCTTCAAAACCTTGAATCGAACTTGCATGCCAAAGAAATTGGGTTAATTCTTTGCGGATTGTTCCCTAGACCAAGTAGGCTTTTGGTTTTGAAGCTTTGGAGGTTTTCACTATTTTTGGCCACTTGGAATATGGTGAGGGGGTCATTTTGGTTCAGTTTGGATGTCCGAAGGTGAAGGGAACTTCATTTCTCCTTTGGGAAGAGCTTGTGTTCATTTTGCTCCTTGGTCAAGAGCTTTAAAGCTCATTTTCTTTTTTTTTTCTTGGTCGGCTAGGGGTATGGAGAGGGCTTGGAAGCTTGCTAAATCCCCTCTCACGCCTAGTGTCTGTAAAGAGGTGTGGAGATAGGGAAGGGAAAATGGATTTTACCTTCATTTGGTGAATTTTTTAGTTCATTTTTGGGTTTTGTCATTTAGTTTCTTAAGTGGCTTAGTTAGGGAGGTTAATTAGCACTTAATTCTCTCATTAGCATGCTTAATAGGATTAGTCTCCATCCCATATGCATTGGTTGAAAGTGATTTGAAGTTTCTTTGGGTTTGAGTTCAATATAACCTATTTAAGTTATTTTTATTTAAGGGATTTAATTTACCTAATCTAGGCCTCAATGGACTCAAAAATTTTTGTCATTGTGATCAAACATGTTTATTTAATCATTTGATAATTTAATTTGGTCAAATTTTAGTGAGTTGGCTTTTGATCATGTGGGCCCACTTAAGTCAATCCTAGGTTGACTAGAGTTGACTTTAAGTTTGACTTTGAACTTCCATTTTATTTTCATTGATTTACTTGATTTAATTTATGTTAGATATTTGACTTGGTTTTGCATCAAACTAAGTAGATTTGATTTAGCTCAAAATACATTTCGTAAGTTACTAAGTATACTCACTTGAATATTGAATTACGAAATTCTTATTTGAACTTGAGATCTTCTCATTATTAAATTGACCTCTTCCAAAAATGAGGTCAACAAATGGATCCCCAATATGTGTAGTTGATTAGTCAGAATACACTGCACATATCGGTGTTGACCAGATTGATCAACATACATGCATAAACTTGAGGTTCCAAATCATGATTTTGATTTTTTGATTTGAATTTCTGTTTAAGTTTTGATTATGAAAGATAGGTATATGTATACCTATCTTTGCTTTGGAGGTATGATTCATTCCTATAAACTTAACTTCATTAAGTTTTAGGATGAATAGCAATGCCATTAGGAATGGAATCAAAGGATGATCAATTCCCAATACAATCACTTTGCTCAAGGAAGATGCCTTCAAGGGACTTACTCTTGCTTGTGTGGCTTCTCACCGCATGGCACGTATATCATGTGCGGGCCCCTTCACTTAAAACCATTATTTAACGGTTTAAAATAATTAAAAAATAACAAAAACTTCTAAAAATCATAAAAAAAATAAATATAAATCAGAAAAATACAAATGAAGGCTCTATGGATTCATCTTGATGAGAGGAATCCATAAAAATTAAAATTCCCAATTTTTATTAGGTATTTCCCCCTTAATTTGGGTTTAATTGAAAATGTTAAACCATAATTACTCTCAATTTAATAATCCAATTAATTTGAAATTTTGGAGAAATGAAATTAAGCATGAAACACACCTTAGGTGAATTCTGGAGATTTTTTTCTCTGAATTCAAAGAAAATTAAAATTTTATATTAACCTTTAAATTAATCAAATTAATTAATCCTTGATGAAATAATTATGAAATTTTAATCTAACAATCTCAAATCACCCTAATGAATTTCACTGAACATTAAAACATCACTTAAACACAATTAAACCTAAAAATCCTTAAATTGACCTAATTAGGTAATTAAATGAATTAAATAATTTAATTAAAATAACTTGAACTTAATTAAATCATAGTAAATCAACCAATGAATTTAATTAAATAACACCCAAAAATCATAGTAAATAACCTGAACTTAATTAAATACCTAAGAATGAGAAATATAGTGAATTTCATTTTTGGGTGAAACTCACTTTATTTCACATCCTAAATCCTAATAAAATTTTCAAAAGTCTAACTAAGATCCTTAAGTATCTTAATTAATTCTTTTGATGTTGTTTATGTTTGGATTGGTTTGATGTTTCTTTGCTTTTTAGATTTGATTTGAATTATTTCATTTGTTTGAATTACTTTGTTTGATTTGTTTCATTTTGAATTAAGTTATATGGGTTTCATTTGATTTGACTTATGTTAATTTAAAGAGTTTAGATTAAAGTTTGATTTCATTCAATTTAACTTAAGTTGTTTAAATTATGGATTTGTAAGCTTAAGGTTTAAGTTCATTGAAATGAATTAGAACTTTAAGTTTGTTAATGGATTAGGCTTAACCTAAAGTACTTGTGTTAATTATTTGATCTGGTTTAATTGACCCAAGTTTTAGATTCATTCTTAAATTCATTAGAGATGAATGATTTCATTAAATTTTATTAATTTGAATTTTAAGATTTAAGTTAATTAATAGTTTTATTAACCTAAGGCTTTACTTTATTAACCTAAGATTGAATTTGATCATTTTAAGTGACTTAGGATATCTAGAGAAGTTCCTTAATATTTTTTCTAATGTTTGATTGAAATTGATTTGAATTACCATTTAATTTAATAGATTAATTAATTTACTTAACCTATTATTTGATTAACATTGACCTAGGGATTTAGAAATTTAACAACTCATAATATAGAAATCAATTAGGATTGAAAATTTTCTGGCAAGTGGGGTTACTTTCCAATTTCAAATGTTCAAAGTTTCATCTTGATTAGGTTTGTAATTAAGGAGTAATTAGGGTTTTAATTATTTCATTAAAACTTAAATTAAACCTAATTTATTGAGATTCAGTTAAGGGTTTTATTTTTTTATAAATTCTTCACTAAAATATCTTTCTAATAAAGATATATTCATAATTTTTTAGTTAATTGGTTAATTTACTATGATTTAATTAAGTTTAGGTTATTTAATTGAATTATTTAATTCATTTAATTGCTTAATTAGGTCAATTTAAGAATTCTTAGGTTTAATTTATTTTAAGTGATGTTTTAATATTCACCAAAGTTTATTAAGGTGATTTAAGGTTGTTAGATTAAAATTTCCTAATTATTTCATTAAGGATTTATTAATTTGATTAATTTAAAGGTTAAACATATGAAATTTTAATTTTCTTTGAATTCAGAGAATTAAATTCCCAAAAATTCACCTAAGGTGTGTTTCATGCTTAATTTCATTTCTCCAAAGTTTCAAATTAATTAGATTATTAATTTGAGAGTAATTAAGGTTTAATGTATTTCAATTAAATCCAAATTAAGGGAAAAATACTCAATAAAAATTGGAGATTTTAATTTTTATGGATGCCTCTCATCAAGATGAATCCATAGAGCCTTTATTTAAAATTTTCTAATTTGTATTTATTTTTCTATGACTTTTAGAAATTTCTATTATTTTTTAATTATTTTAAACCATTAAATAATAGTTTTTAAAGGTTTTAACTGAAGGGGCCGTGCGAGATCCACATACCGCGTGGCACGTCTCACCACGTGGCATGTGCAGGTTGGTCCACATGGAGCCCACATGGCGCCGCGCTACGCGGGATGATCCTGGACCGTCCGATCGAAGATCGAACGATCCAGATCGATCCGTGGTTCCTAAAGGGCGAAAGTCATGCGGTCCTCCTAGATCTGGACCGTTCAATCTAAATACATAGATCGGATGGCGGAGAGCTTGTCTCCTTCATTTCCTGCGGGAGCCGAGAGTCCGCCATAGTGTTTTGCTAATTATGAATGATCTAGAGCATGAAATCAAGTGATTTGATTTTGATTTTGATTTTAGTTTTAGTTTAAAATTTGATTTTGATTGTGAAAGATAGACATGCGTATGCATATATTTCTCCTGATTTGACTCATTCTTAAGAACTTAAACCCACAAAGTTCTAAGATGAGTATGAATGTCACTAGGAGTGGACCCAGAGAATGGTGTAACCTAATGCAATCATTATGCTCAAAGAAGATTCCTTCAAGAAACTTACTCTTAATTAAGAATAGTGGTGATCCGTGTGATTAGTTAATAAGATGGGGCCGTTAAGGACGTGGTCCATCCTAGTTAGCTAAAGAGAGGAGAGGACTCTTTAAAGACATGATTCAATCCTCAAAAGTTATGTTAGGGAGAAGATGCTTGAAATGCTTGATCATAATCTACAACACTTCGACTACTAAACAGGGGTCACATGGACTTAATCCTATTTGAGTAGTCCAAAGAAGTGGGACCTTCAATGGCTTGATTCCATTCCTTAGAAATTTGAATAGGAAGCTAACTGGGGGACTTATTCCTATTTGGTTAGAAAGAATGCCTACTAGGGGACTTACTTCTTTCTGATTAGCTAATAAGATGAGACCATTAAGGGCATAATCCATTCTAATTAGCTAAAAAGAGGAAAGGGGTTCTTAAAGACATGATCTAATCCTCAAAATAAGATGCCAACTAGGGGACTTACACCTATGTGTTTAGAAAGAATGCCGACTAGGGAACTTCTTTCTGATTAGAAAGAATGCTGATTGGGGACTTACTTCTTTCTATTAGCTAAATAAGATGGGGTCGTTAAGGGAATAATCCATCCTAATTAGCTGAAAAGAGGAAAGGGATCCTTAAAGACATAATCTAATCCTCAAAATAGGATGCCAACTAGAGAACTTACTCCTATTTAATTAACTAATAAGATGAGGCGTTAAAGGCATGATCCATCCTAATTAGCTGAAAAGATGAAAGGGGTCCTTAGACATGATCCAATCCTCAGAATGTTGACTTAAGGGAGGGGTCCTTAAAGACATGATCCTAACCTTAGCCAATTGAATAGGATGCCCACTAGGGACTTACTCCTTTGTGATTAGCTAATCAGATGGGGTCGTTAAGGGCATAATCCATCCTAATCAGTTGAAAAGAGGAAAGGAGCCCTTAAAAATATGATCCAATCCTCAAAATAGGATGCCAACTAGGGAACTTACTCATATTTGATAAGGTAATAATATGGGTTTAAGGGCATGATCCATCCTAATTAGCTAAAAGAAGAGATGGGTCCTTAAAGACATAATCTAATCCTCAAAATATTAACTTAAGGGAGGGATCCTTAAAGACATGATCCTAACCTTAGATAATTGAATAGGATGCAGACTCGGGGACTTACTCCTATGTGGTTAGCTAAGATGGGGCCGTTAAGAGCATAATCCATCCTAATCAACTAAAAAAAGGAGAGGGGTCCTTAAAGACATGATCCAATTCTCTTAAATACATGATCCAATCCTCAAAATAGTAGAAAGAATGCCAACTAGAGAACTTACTTCTTTCTGATTAGAAAGAATGCTGATTAGGGACTTACTTCTTTCTGCTATTAGAAAGAGGTTATAAAGACTTGATCTAATCTAAATCGCATATGTAACATGAAAGGGGTCACAATGAGTTGATCTAATCATGTACACAAAAGTAGGATGCCGATTGCTCATAGATGTTTAGAAAGAATGCCAACTAATGGACTTACATCTTTTTCGCTATTAGAAAGGGGTCATAAATACTTGATCCAATCTAAATTGCTTGTGTAACATAAAAGTGGTCACAATGACTTGATCCAATCATGTACACAAAAGTATCATGCTGATTGGGGACTTACTCCTAGATATTTAGAAAGAATGCCGACTAAGGGACTTACATCTTTATGGCTATTAAAAAGGGGTCATAAAGACTTGATCCAATCTAAATAGCCTGTGTAACATGAAAGGGGTCACAATGACTTGATTTAATCATGTACACAAAAGTAGGATGTCGACTGGGGACTTACTTCTAGATGTTTAGAAAGAATGTCGACTAAGGGACTTACATCTTTCTCGCTATTAGGAAGGGGTCATAAAGACTTAATCCAACTTGAATAGCCAGTGTAACATGAAAGGGTTCACAATAAATTGATCCAATAATGTACACAATAGTAGGATGCCGATTGAGGACTTACTCCTAGATGTTTAGAAAGAAATGTCGACTAAGGGACTTACATCTTTCTGACTATTAGAAAGGGGTTATAAAGACTTGATCCAATCTAAATAGCATGTGTAAAGGAAAAGGGTCTTTGATGACATGATCCTAAACCTTTCACAAAGAAAGGATGTTGACTGTGAGACTTACTCCTAGATGTTTAGAAAGAATGCCAACTAAGGGACTTACATCTTTCTCACTATTAGGAAGGGGTCATAAAGACTTAATCCAACCTAAATAGCCAGTGTAACATGAAAGGGGTCACAATGACTTCCAATTATATACACGATAGTAGGATGCCGACTTGGGACTTACTCTTAAATGTTTAGAATGAATGCCGACTAAGGGACTTATATCTTTCTAGCTATTAGAAAGGGGTCACAAAGACTTGATCCAATCTAAATAACCTGTGTAAAGGAGAAAGTGTATTTGATCACTTGTCATTTCTTTTCTTTCGGAGTGTACAGGAGTACCCGGCCGCATTGGCCTGTTTTCATTAATTTAAATTAGCTTAATTTATTTTGGATGCTCAATAGAAATAATATGCTTTTATTTAAAGAAAATTTATTTTAAAATGTGGGTTATATAACTATTTTTTAGTTATGCTTTAAGTTTGTATTTTATCTATAAGGCTTCGTTTGGTTAAGCTTTTATTTTAAAGAAAATTTATTTTAAAGTAATTTTAAAAAAAGTTATTTTAAAAAGGTGTATATAAACATCATTTTACAAAATCTGCATTACTGTTACAATATGCAGATCTGTTCTTGTTTTGAATGGAAATGGTGCTGATGTTGCTAAGAATTGTGTTCCCATTGTACCTGCAAGAAGGTGATATGCTTTGTATTAAGCATGTAGTTTACATTCTTGATTGAGTTGATTTTTACTTAAAATCATTTAATATCTGAGCAGGATATCCGTTATATTTAGGAAGACGGATAACTCAATAATCCCATATAAGTTCGTCCCTATTCTTGACCTGATAAATCTCAACCCATTGCCATTACGAAGACAACAACAGCCCATCAATCTTCGTCTTCCGCAAGATCAGCCACTTCAAAATGCTCAGCCTTCGCAAAAGGTTCAGCAAGCATAGAAGGATCAACAATCACCTGCTCAACATAGGCCTGTCCAGCTAACTGAAGATGATTTTCCACAGCTGAGCTCCAATTCAAGAGTGCAGACCCGTCGCATGTGATACTTTCCCTGTCATCATGGAGTTCAACTGAAACTGGCTCTGCCGTGAGCTTTTTTTATATGTTTTTCAGTCATTTTCATAGGTCAAACCTAGTAAATTGTATTTAAGAAGTTACTCAGCAAACCTCAATTCTTTTGTAATTATTTATTAGCTATCATTGTTGTAAGAATGTTGGGTTCACTTATTGGAGATTAATGGATTCAATTATGCAATTGAACATGTATTCGAGTTGCTGTGTTTATTAGAAATCTTGTTTTTGGATGGGAAGGAAAGGTAGTTTTCTTTTTTTACATGTTTTGTTGAAACCCTTGTGACTTTATTAGGAAGGTTTTCACATTCAGATAAAAGGAAATAAAGTTATGTGATTGCATAACCTTATGGCTTTATTTTACTTGTTAAACTTTTTTTAGCTATTAGTTACCTTAGATCACATTAAACAATTAATTAAATGTTTCACATACTTAATATTTGTTGTCCAATACACTACTATAAAATTCACTTGATCAAGCATAATTTTAACATAAATTTTCGATCTTAAAACACCCTAATATTTGGATAAAAAATTACTTAAATTAATTCTAAGGTGATTTGAACCTCACAAATTTATAGTCAAGATAATGCAATTTATCTAGATAAATCAATGAGACCAAAAATATCTTGATCATAATTCGAATGAGTATAAATCAAATAATTACAAGCATAATTGGGAACTTCTTAAGGTTGTTTGAGGGGTAGAATATCCACCGGCATTCTTTATAAATAACAAATAAAGTGAAGGAAAAGTAATAAACTAGTCTTAGGAAAGAGGGATGGCCAGCCGCCGATCCATTGATAACGTCGCCGAAGAACTCAAATCGCTTCTGCTCCGTAGCACCACCAGCGGCGGTGGCGGAGAGATTCTAGTGGAGGAGGAGGATGATGCGGTCCGGTTTGCTAACATGAGGAGGAAGGACTTCAAGCGCTTGGAGAGAGTGGACGGCTGATCAACATCCTCGAAGGCCTTGAGCTCCACACGGGTCTTCTCCGTCGCCGAGCAGCGGAGGATCGTCGATTGCATCTATGATATTCTGGAAAAGGGGAGGAAGGGCCGGCTTAGAGGTATATTCATCGTGTTTTAGGTTTGTTCTGAAAATTTCAGAATTGACGCAAAATCGTTTGATTTTAGCAATAAATATATTGATTTTGCCTTTTTTTTTTTTATTCAAGGGTATATGCACATCAATCTTGTAGCTTGAGAAGTTAGTTTCATCTAAAATTGGTTCAAGGATGTTAAGCTGGACATATTTTATTTGGAGGTTTTGTGTACTAAAGTTTGATCTAAAATAAATAATTGTTGAGGCATCATTTTATACTTGTATCCTTAATATGGTTGATGCGCATATTAGATGAAGCAGAAAATTTATTTCCTGACAGATTTGGGCATGTACTGCAAGAGAGTTGGAATTCATGGATGCGTGCAGATTTATATGAAGTCATATTTAGATAATAATAGCTGCATTACTCTTTACTTTTTTCTTTTTTTTTTTTGGAACTTTTATGGTTTGGTTGATCTTCTTCCAGCTTGATGCTGATCAAACCTTAGTCTGTTTCAGCTTATTATCTTCTTTGTTTAGAATGGTGGGGGTGCAATTATCTTGGCTTGTTGAATCATGCACCCTGTTTTAGTTCAGCAAAGTTTTTTAGCATACATTCATGTAGTTGATTCTAATGTTAGGGTTACTTATCTTTTTTTGAAATTTGGGTTTCATTTTGATTTTTAAATATAGAAATTTGGTTGCATTCATTGGAACCTTTCTATTCAAAATGAAACCCCAGCATCTTTAAATGTTTACTTTGTAGAAGTGCAATTTCTTTGCTTGTTTCTTTGCTTGTGAGGAGCTAAATTTGGATATTCTTTATCAAATGTATTAACAATCATAGTCCTCATCATAAGCATGGTTTTACCTCTTTTTTGTTAAGGAAAAAAATTGCATTGCTCATTATTCCCCTTCTCCCAAGGTTTTCCATACTTCATGAGGTTGAACTTCAAAATTATATATATATATATATATATATATATATATATATATATATATATATATATATATATATATATATATATATATATATATGATTTCATCACTAGATTGCTTCTAAATATTCCTTCCTATTCTGATTGATATCTTATGTTTAGAAATTACTTATACTGAGGTATTCGTGAGCCTAGAAAGTAAAAAGGCACACGATACAATTTTGTTGTTGCTACAATTATGCACAGGTACCACTCTATCTATTCTTCTTCCTGATCTTGTTGGTCTCTTAATGTGCTGCTGCCCAGAGTAGCATTTCAAAATGCAGGACAGTAATGGGAACCCCCCTGGTATAATTCGTGATGAGGAAGTCGATCCTATCCCACCTTTATTGAAACAAATGATCAAAAGGATGGTGGCTTGGCATGTTCTCCCATCGACATACATCCCCAACAGCTGCATTGTCAACATTTATGACAAGGATGATTGCATTCCCCTCACATTGATCACCACCGACCATTTTGCACCGTCTCTTTCTTGAGCGAATGCAACATCTTATTTGAAGTTGATAATCGGACCTGGAGACTTCTCTAGCTCCGCCACTATTCCTTTGCTTTTAGGGTATTTTCACAAACTTCTCAACTTGCATGAACTCCATTATATTCCAAGTGTGCATAGGGAAATAACACAAAAATCAGCATGTACTAAATCATGTTTTGCTAACAAAATCTGCCATTACCACGATATAGGTGTTCTTGTTTTGAATGGAAATGGTGCTCATGTTGCTAAGCATTGTGTTCCCGCTGTACCTGCTCAAAGGTGATATGCTTGTTTAGGAAGATGGATGACTCAAAAATCATTTAATATCTGAGCAGGATATCCGTTACATCTAGGAAGATGGATGACTCAAAAATCCCATATAAGTTCGTCCCTGATCCTGACCTGCTAAATCTCAGCCCGTTGTCATTACGAAGACAACAACAAAGAATATTCGCCTTCAAGATCAGCCGCCTCAAAATGCCTTCGAAAAAGGTTCAGTAAGTGCTGAAGGTTCAACAATCTCCTGCTCAACAGAGCATTAAAAGATGATTTTCCACCACTGAGCTCCAATTCAAGAGTGCACCCTTGGTGATACTTTTCCTGTCATCATGGAGTTCAACTGAAACTGGGCTTGTTTGAAAAGTTGTTTTTCACTGTTCATGGCCAAGCCGTGAGCTTTTTTTTTTTTAATATATATGTTTTTCACTGTCGTTTTCATAGGTCAAACCTAGTAAATTGTATTGAAGAAGTTACTCAGCAAACCTCAATTCTTTTGTAATTATTTATTAGCGATCGTTGTTGTAAGAAAGTTGGGTTCACTTGTTGGAGATTAATGGACTCAGTTCTGCAATTGAACAAGTATTCGAGTTGCTATGTCTATTAGAAATCTTGTTTTTGGATGGGAAGGAAAGGTAGTTTTCTCTTTTTACCTTAAATTTTCATTGCTGTAGTAATTTGAGCAATTCAGTGTATTGAACATTCAAGTGAAAACTCATTGTTTCGTAGGAGTTTTTAAACTTATTTCCAGATTTAAACATACTTGAATAGCAAGCTTTGGGATCAGTTTATAATCAAAATTATGCGCTTAATCAAAATTAATCCTCTAACAAGATAAATTTGATGAGCTTAGGAATGCTTAATTATTTGATTATCAAAGCATTCAGATGCCAAAAAAAATATAGCATGATTTAATAAACAAAAGTTACATTCCAATATAACACTAAAATATCTACAATCTGAATAATTAAAGATAGCATTTCCTAAATGGCATTGCAATATATTTGATGATTATTTTAAAATTGATAATTATTTTGTGTATTACTAAAAATATTGCTCTTTTTATTTAAAATAATAAGCAATGACACTTAACAAAATACATCAAATAAAGATACTTTTAAAAACAACATAGAAAATAAAAAACAAAAATATAAAAATAAATTTATCTCATAAAGCTTTTAGATATGTAAAATAAAATTCAATTAAAAAGCTTACAATTATTTTAGTTAACTCCAACATCTTTTGAAGCTGAAAAAACTTTTAGAAGAAGCTAAAGTAATCATTCATCACATAGATAAAATTGCTCAGATGTGAAAGATGATGAGAAAATAATCTATATAAAATGATAAGTTGATTGAAAACTTTTTCACATAATAAGCATTTTAAGTCATACAATGAATGGAAAAGTCATGAAGCAAATTTTTGCTTATGAATTGAAAAATGACTTTTGCTTTCGGGGCTTGATAAATGCTCCAAAAGCATGTTTGTAAATGCTCATTTTTTGCCGTAAGAAAAAAATTTTTAGTGGCAACTGAAAAAGATTCATATCTTTACTGCTTTATAAGACTCACAATTATTTCAAATGATCCCAAATAATAATGTTATAGTTCTTTTCAAATGATAGCAATTATTAATATGCGGCATTTCAACAAGAAAGCCATTTTATTAAGCAGCAACCTATTTTGGACAAAATCAGATTATAAAGATGCTTATTAATTATATGACACGTTATTCAATATTTATAATATCTACGATCCTTATCTTTTTGGACATTTATTTATGTCAAAAAAATGATATGAAAATAATCTGTAAGGTCTAAACTATATCAACACGCTTTTTATACTATTCATAATAACAGAAGAAAAATAAAAAAATATATAAAAAAATGGCTCTTGTTTTACTGAAAGGATGCTTTTTGATGTCTCAAACTTAAATAAAATTAACCAAAAAAATGAATGCTTACTGATGCCTAAATCTTTTAGATTCATTGATAAATTTTCAAAATCTTTAAACTTTTCTCCCATGTGTTACCCTAAGAACACGATCACTCAAAAAATTTTAAGCATACATTGTATTTAAGTTATGATGCAACAACTTATGTTTTCTATATGAAATTACATTTAGAAATCTTTCGATTATACATATTCAACTTATTATTATTTTTCACTAATTTTAGATAATTTGTGAGATGGAATTTGTATTGAAGGGTTAAATACATTTTCATATGATAGGAGTCCATATTATATATGAGCAGTTATGTTGTTGTCTATAATCTCTATTGCCTTTGATTTTATAGAATCATCAATTTTTTTAGGGGGATTTACATACATTACATACATCTAATACCCTTTAATTTATATATATATATATATATATATATATATATATATAATATATATATATATATATATATATATATATATAACATCTCAATCTTCAATATCACATCAAAAATATAATAATTACTCACTTTTTAAAAGTGAAATGAACCTTTTAAAGCATAAGAATATTTTAGATAAGTAAATATCTAACTTTTTGGTATTAGATATGTAAATACATAAAATTTATGTGGTATGATGTAATTTTTTTTATCATTGTTAATATGAAATTCTTAAGGTCCAATGAAAAGAATTATAAATATAAAGGCATTTGTTTGATGCATTAAAGAAGCACAACTTTTAATGAGAGCAATCTATGTGAATAATTAATGATTTCTCAATGTATGCATTGCATCGTGAATGAAGAGCATATGTTAGATTGGTTAGAGCGATTTAGTAAGCATTCTAAGCTTGATTGTCATCACTCTTTCTTATCTATAGATCATCCCAACTTATAGTACATAAGCCACTCATACTTACTAAAATTGCAATTTATTCATCTAAGCAAATGAATGAATTAGTGGGTTGTGTGTAACATAATTGCCATATGTAGCAATGATTTTTCATGAAGGAGATAGATTCCAAATGATGTTAGTAATGAAAGAAACTTAGAGGGCAATAAATCACAAAAAAATATATTAAATTACAACCTCCAAATCTCAAAATGATATTAAATTCATCATTTATTGTAATTAATAATGATCATGAAAATGAAAGGGATGCTGAAGCAATAATTACAATAAATGATGAATTAAATATAAGCAATAATAGTAACAAAATTTTTTTATTATTAATAAATTATTATTTTTATAGCATAAACTACATCAAAGGGGAAGTAGACCACATAAGAGTGGCTATTCAAAAGGATACATAATGCACAATTAAATAAAAATGATGGTATGTAAGCCTTTCGATTGAGGATTCCAAAATAATAAGAATTGGATGAAAACTAATATAATATTTGATGCTAAATTTTATGTATATAAAAGGTGATTATGCCCTTAGCCATGTTGAAAGATATGAAAATTCTTATAACTATCAAGGCGATGTTAATGCTATCCCATGGAAGAAAGTTACATGTGATTTAGGAAAAGGCAAAATATGTAGATAAACATGCAATATCACTTACATTGATTTTAGTAGAACTATTTATAATGCACGCACAAATATCTTTATTGGTGGTTCAATCTCAATTATAACATTTACAATATTAGATTAAATAGGTGAATCAAATGATAAATATTGCATTTCGGGGTGTCTTGGATTCCTTATTTGATAATTAGAGGATATAAATTACAAAATAATTATATGATAGTGGGCATGAAACGAGCATCTTCATTTTTAAGAATGGTGATATTAAAGATAATTTGTGATCATCCTATTAAAATAAGAATACATTTAGTTTTAGCTTCCTTTTTTACTATAAAGTGTCTGTCATAAGGATTAAAACATATGTAGGGTAAAATTGAATATATGGAGTATAATTTTAGTTATAGAAGTTATAGTGGTGGTGTTGTGGCATTGACTGATCAAGTCATTAAAAAGAGTGAGCAGTTTAGATGCTAGGCTATATTGTTCAAAATGATGGTGAATAGATGGAGATGTTATTAGCAGAATTCAAGTTGGATGGCTGAATTGGAGGAATGTATCTGGCCTATTGTGTGATGGAAAAGTACTGCTTAAACTTAAGGGAAAATTTTATAAGATGGTGTTAAGACTTGCAATAATTTATAATACAAAATTATTGACCTCACTTTTGGAGCGAGTTCTCAACCTCTTCATCGTAGATCTAGACTCTTATAGACACTAAGAGCTCCTTAGTCTTAAGACACTTATAGTGATTAGGTGAATACTTAACTTAAGCTAGAGAATTATAAGGGTTAGTCATAGGAGTGGATCATGCCTTAAGGACTTAGGAAGATTTGCCTACCCTATAGCCTAAACCCAATCCATATTCTCATTCTCAAACCAAACCCCAAATTCAAATTCAAATTCAAAATTGAATTTTTAGAATTCACAATCAATCCCATGATCAAATTCAAGCTCCAAATCCCTCTTAAGCCATGTTATCCACGTTCATAAAGGTTAATCAAAGTCCCCATTCAAATAAAGTCAAACTCAATTGATTTTCTTACAAATAAATTATCCCATCAATTATCTTCCTAAATATAAATAAAATCCATATTCAAATGATCAAAACTAAATCAAACTAAATCGAGTCAAGCCAAGACCCTTCATGAGCAATATGGATATACCTCCATGAGCTTAGCCAAATCTTAATCCAAATAAACCCAAAATCCTTTAATATTCTCATAAATCAATTATATATCCAACCATCTTTACAAATATAAATGAAACCCACATTCTAATGATAAAAATTAAACCAGACTAAATCAAATTTTTTTTAAGCCCTTCAGACCTACCTTCATGAGCTTAGCCAAAATTGCCTTCAAATCAGTTCAAACTCAAGTGATTTTCTCATAAGTCAATTATATATTCAATTATCTTCCCAAATATAAATGAAATATACATTCAAATAACAAAACCAAATCCAAAATCAAATCAAAACCCAGTATGAACCCTTTAAGCCAATTCCTTGGACTTAACCAAAACTCATATAAATGAAGCCAAAATTAATAGATTTTCTTTTGAATAAATCATTCCTTCAATCATCTATCCAAATATAAATGAAATCTATAACCACCAAGCCAAATTAAAATCAACCCAACTCAAACCCAACTCAGGCATTTTGACTTGAAATTCCTAAATGAACCAAAACCCATCATAGCCCAAATTGATTGTAGTTGGATTTATATTTCAATCCTAAGCTCACATATAAATTCAACTGAACCTAAATCAAACCAAAACTAATCCAATTAATCCATTTAGGTTTACTTAACCCAAAGCGACCTAAAGATTCTATTTGAACCAAGTTCTAATCCAACCCAAATTGGATTGAACTAAGCCCATCCAAATCTCATACCATGACCATTGATCACCCTAGGATGATCAATTGCCTTAAATTGGGTCAAACCAAGCCAACTTGGTTATTTGACCAATTAACCCTTAACCCATATGAAATCTAAACTAGCTAAAACTCATCTTACACCAAATTAATTGAAACCATTGATTCACACCAACCCATAATCAATGATTGAATATGACTTGATCATCAATTGAGCCAAACCAAGCACAATTGGCCTTTTGAACTAAGTTAACCCAATTTGGTCTAGAGGCCCAAATTGGGTAAATCATGATCTAGCCAAAATTGATTGCAACCAATAGCTCAAGTTCATTCCAAATTGATTATTGAACTTGACCAAACCCATAATTGAACCCAATTTGGCCAATTGAACCCAATTGACTAACTTAGCCCAAATTGACCTAAATGGTCAAATTGGCCTAAAACCAAATTAAATCCAAATTGATTCAAACCAAATCCTACAATCATCTTAAATTAACCAATTGAACTTAAACCAACACCTAACCCAAGCCAATTTTGTCAATTTGGTCAAATTGGTCAACTTGACTCATTTGACCTATGTGAATCCAAATGAGCCAAAATCAAACCTAGGCCAAATTGATTGAAACCACTTAAACCAAAATACTTAAAATCATCATTTGAACCTAACCTTAGCTTTGATTTAATGCAATTTGAGCAATTGGTCAACCTAACCTAACCTAGCCCAATTTGACCTATACAGGTCAAATTGAGCCAAATCCCTTGAAACAAAGCCTTAGTCACTTGGAACCTGACCAAACCCGACCCAAACAAATATTGGGTCAGCCCAAAATAATCCCAAACTTAATTGGAGCTAAACCCAATGAGATCTCTCTTGGATATGCCACCCCACATAGGATTTTGCCCAAAATAACAAAGTCCACTTCCCCTTTCCACTTGGCTGCACTCACACACCCCAAATGGGGTTTGACCTAGCCACCTAGCCTAGCCCATGTGGGCTAGGTCTTCCATGGAGCAAAGGGATGTGAGTTAACTCACATTCTTTACAAATCGAGAACCCAATGGTTCCAAGGAAGAACAATCCAGCCAAATCTTGGCTTGAGCTCCCTGCAAATCCTTCCTCCAACCAAAACAAGCCAAGTGGACTTGATGGAGACAACTCTGGTGCTCTAGCAATGATTGGCTAGCCAAAAATGAGGAGCTTGATCCATCCATCCATCACAAGCAATCAAGGGGTATACCCCCCTCAATTCACATGGGAAATAGGACCATTCGCATCACCTGAGCTTCCTAAGTGAATTCTAAACTCCCTAGTGAGATCCCAAGTGTTCTCAAAGCTTCCCTCATCGAGATTTCTCCTTTATGAGCGTCAAAAATAGGGCACTCATTTCTCCATCCAAACTCCATCAATCCTTAATGGAATTCAAATTCCTCTTACAAACACCATCCTCGCACCTCATCAGAGCTAAATGAATCATTTTTTGAGCTCCAAATCCACCAGAGGTCAGAGTTCAATTGAAGCCAAGCATCTAAAGCACAGGAGTTGGCCTACCGAGCGATCCATGTGGAATTGATCTAATTGCTGCTCAACAGGGCTTTGTCTCAACTAGATGAAGCTGCCTCAAGCTGGTGAGGTAATTCCATGAAAATAGACCTCTAGCTAAAAATGCGCTGGTCTTTTATGAAGGGAATGTGTGTGTGAGCTGATCTTAGCCGTTGGATTCTCCTAGATCCTTTGGGTGATGGCATGGGTTACATTTGGAGCCAATTCAAGCTTGAGTGAGCTTGGATCATGCAAACAATGGCAGATGGACACCGTTCTCCCTCATTTGCATGACGATGGATCACACACTATCCATTCTGTATGAACAGAATGGATGGTTGTGATTAGATCCCGTTAGATCATCCAATTTTATCCTCCTTATGATGCAGGATTGATCTGCACCGTCCGATCCGAGATCGGGTGGCAGAGATCAAGAGCGCGTCCCGCCACCGGCTAACTCAACGTTGATGGAGATAACTTAAATATCCAATCCCGTAATGCCACCTAAAAAGTATGCCACATTAGCGCCATGTGGTGCCGATGGGATTAAGTTTAATTAAGGCTAATTAATCTCTTTTTAAGGCTAAAACTTTAT
The DNA here is from genome assembly GCA_021442155.1 of Cymbidium sinense. NCBI lineage: Eukaryota > Viridiplantae > Streptophyta > Magnoliopsida > Asparagales > Orchidaceae > Cymbidium > Cymbidium sinense. The sequence continues at coordinate 135,264,863 of CM038221.1, read as the reverse complement.
AAATTCATAACAAATTATAAAAAAAATCTAAAAAATGCATATAAATACTCATTTTAAAGATATTTTGGAGAGGAATCCATTAAAAATGTTCTTAATTGATTTTGAATAGTAATCAGAGCTTAATTAAGGTTTAATTAAAAATTAGTTACTTTAATTACTCCCTAATTAATCAACTAATTAACCTCGAACTTTGTCAGATTATTTATGGGGATGACCTCTGCCTCCCCTAATTTTCTTATTATTTATTAGTTAATTAATTAGGAAAAATAATTAATTAAGCTATAATTACCTTCTTAACTTAATTAAAGGTTAATTAAGCATGTGAATAGTAATTAATTAATCAATTGGACTTCTTAATCCTTGCTTAACAATGAGGGGCTTATGGAATTAGGTTGGGGCCTCTTTCCTAATCTTTTTTCCCTAAGTCCTTTTTATTTTATTTAAGGAATACTAATTAGAAGATTAATTAACAAATTAATTATTTAATTAGTTAAATTAAGGTTCAATTCACATCAAATCTTGTTTAATTAAATGAGAGGGCTCATGGAATAGGATTGAGACCTCTTTCCCAACCTTTTCCCTTAAGTCCATTTCATTTGAAGGATAATTAATCATTTAACAAATTAAGTAAGAGAAATTAATTAATTAATTAATGATTTAATTAATCAAATTAAAATTACAATCATATCTGATCTTGATTAATTAATTATGGTTAGACCTTTAGGTGTTTAATAGCCTAAAGAGAGTTAATGCAATTATGATTTACCCATATGTGTAGAAAAATCATAAAAGTAATTAATTAAGTTCTTAATTTACTTAACCAATAATTATGAGATAATTGCATTAGGCCCTTTCATTTCTTAGGACCATTGCTAATTTACTTTTCATTTCATTTACATATCATATTAGCTCACAATTATTTGGATAATTACATTGAGAGAAGGGTTAATTAATGAACTAAATACATATGACAACTAAATTAATCCATAAAATCAACTTAATCGTATTTCATTAAACCAAATTAACTCATAAACATGGGAATGGGTTAGGATTAGCAAGCTTCTTTTCACATTCCTTAAATCAAATTAAATACGAAATTAAAAATGACATTAAAAAGCTTTGGTTTATTTTAAATAATTTTATTTGATATGATTGTCCTTAGGAATTAATTTGATTGAATGAAATCATGTATTTACGTTCACTTATTCTTTCCAATCATATTAAATATTGAATGTCATTTGATCCATACATCCATCTCTTTTCAAAATTAATTAAATCAAATGAGGTTTCTTTTTATGTTAAGCTTGCATGTATTGATTTAATTTATTATATGTGTGATTATTATCACTATTAAATACATATGTATTTTCCAAAAGCTCATAAATGAATCATAACATTTGTTAAGATGCTAGTTATAAATACATCGAAAATGTATATGATTATAATTCAAGTATGTGAAGTGGAGCTTTCTTTTCTTTATTCATGCGTTGATTTACATAAGTGTGAATGCTAATGGGTATATAGTATGGACATCTCAGGAATATGAGGCTTTAGCTAGCCCCAATGAGGTCATTTGATTACCTCACTTCCCTGGTTAACAAATACACGTACTCATTTGATTTCATTCTTATGTATTTCAACACTATAATTTGTATAAAGCTTTCATTCCTACATATAAATAATTCAATTAAAGAAAATGTAATTTCTTGTATGATTTTCACCATCTTAATTATAAATACATGTGTATGCATTTAAGAAAAGTGGGTATATAGCCTAGACATCCCGGAATACGAGGCTTTAACTAGCCCGAAGAAGGTCATTTGATTACCTCACTTCCTTGGTTAACAAAGGCATGTATTTGCTTATGTCCTTTATACATGTATGTGTATGTTTAATTAGAGAATGACAATCCCCTTTTTTTATCAAAAATACATGCATTCAGAATTGTTTAAGTTGTTGAATTAATTAATCATGTGATTGGGAGCTCTCTTTCTTATATTCATGTATGCAAATTTACATATGTTTGAATGCAAGTGGGTATATAGTATGAACATCCTGGGAATACGAGGCTTTAACTAGCCCCAAAGAGGTCATTTGATTACCTCACTTCCCTAGTTAACAATGACACATACCTATTTAATTTCATCATTATGTATTTTTGTATAAGAATTTGGATAGAGCTTTAAAATTAATATGATTAAATAATTCAATTGAATGGAAAATATGAACTTTAAATATGCATGTTTACATCAATCATTTAAGTGTGCTAAAATATATTATATGTGTAGGTATACTGAGGATTTAATTATATGCATGTTACATGTGATGGAAAAGAATGATTTAACATATGTCATGTGATAGTAATTCAATCAAATTAATTTTAAGATGCCTTTCATATTGAATGAGATTATTTAAAGTGGACTTAAACTTAGGATTAATTTAAAATGTGTGATAAGTCATTCACTAAAGAGAACTAAATCAAATTAGCATGCTTTAGAAAGTGGATTAAGATAGGGATGAAAGGAGAAAATCCTCTTTCTTCTCTTTATAATACTTAGTTGCTAAGTGTAATCATATGAAATAAAAGAAAACATAAATTAAAATTTGCAAATCAATTAAACAATTTGAAGAGAAATCAACCTTTCATGATAAATTGAATCCTTCACACCTTGAAATTTACAACACTAATGCTTAGCAAGACATACCACACAAGACTTAATACACACACATTAGAATTATGTCACAATTTCTAGCTTTATGTTAGGATGGTTCATGGTGTGATGTATGTTTTATTTTGTGATATATTACTTTAGACTAGAAGTTAGGGTGTATGTTTTGTAGACTGGATGTTAGGCCTATATTAGCTTAATCATATTTTCTGCATGTGATTCTGCTCAAGGGGTGCTTAAAATAAATATAAATGCTCTCTTCTACAAGTTGCTTAAACCCCTAAGCATGATCCAAGCTAAGATAGGTGGGCTTGATTACCCATGTGCATGGTGCTAAGTCCAAATTATGATATAACTACTTATGATTGTATGTGTGTTTAGCTAACAATTTAGGAATCTTCCAAGCATATGGATTTCCCTAGTGATAGGACACTTCTAGTGATTAAGGGAATACTAAACCCATGCCTAGAAACTTAAGAAGTTATACCTTAAGCATAAGATATACCATAGGGAAAATAGGTGCTACCTATCCTATGGCCTAAACCAAAACCCATGCTTATACACTCATCCAAAACTAGCCTCAAGCCAACACAACTAACCAAAATTGGATTTTCTTTTATATCCAACCTTAAAGCCAAATTAACTTAGCCCTTAACTTAAGTCAACTCCAACATTATCCTATAGATCCAACCCAAAGCCAGTTAAAGTAAACCAAATCCAATTGATTTTTATAAAATGCACTCCAACAATTCAATATTCTATTTCAAACCCATTTAATATGTACAATCAAAACAATTAAACTAATTGAATACAATCACCCAAGTTAGCCCAATTGACCCAAAAGGTCCAAATGAGCCAAAACCCAATCAAACACAAATCAATTATAATCAAAGCCATCAATCAACCTTAAATCCATCATTGAACTCTTCTCAACACCCAATTCCAGCAATTCAACTTAATCAACCCATTTGGTCCACTTGACCCAAAGTGGCCTAAATGAACAAATTAATTTAAACTTCAATCCAACCCAAATTGGATTGAATCAACCCATTCAATACCTTTTACAATGATTATTGATCATCTTTCATCACCACCATCAATTGGGTTAAACTAAACTAATTTGATCACTTGATCCAAGTTGACCCAATTAGCCCATATGGACCAAAATGAACCAAATTTCATCCCAAACTTAATTAATTGAAATCAATGACTCCCATCAATCACAAAATGAATATTAAACATGGCTCAACCACCAATTGAAACCAACCAAGTCAATTTGGTCCCTTGACCCAAGTTGACCCAATTTGCCCTAAATGGCCAAATTGAGTCAAATCAAATCCTAATCCAAATTGAACCCAACCAATACCTCAAATCAATCAATCATGAGTATTGATCATGATCCAACCCTCAATTAAACCCAATTGGGTCAAACCAATCCAATTGACCCACTAAGTTAAATTTCACATAACTAAATCATTTCTTAATCCAAATTGATTCAAACTAACACTTATAATCATTCTCAAATGATCAATTGAACCTAAACCAACCCTCCACCCAAGCCAATTTGGTCAATTTGACCAAATTTGGTCAACTTAACCCATTTGATCCAAATGAACCCAACTGAACCAAATCTAAATCCACCTCAAATTAAGTTAAACCAATTGCACCACTACATTCCAAATGATCATTTAAATACATCGAAACCCTTGGGTTGACCCACTTTGACCAATTGGTCAACCTAGCCTAATTGAACCCCATTTGACCCATATGGGTCAAATTGAGCCAAACACATCCAAACCAAGTCCAAACCCAACCAAACTTGGCATGATTCATCTTTGGGTCACCATGGGTTAGCTCAAGTTGACCCAATGTATCGTGAACCCAGTTTGGGTCAAAACCCATAAACCAACCCACCCAAATGGGATAAAATTTTTATTTGTATGGGCTCACCCACTCATAAGCCATGGCAGCCACCTTTGGCCATTCTTGAACACTAGGACCCTGATCCAACCTGATCCAAAGTTGATGGGCTAAGCCTTGGGTCATGGGAGGGTGAGTTTACTAATGGTACACCTTAACTTGGAGAAGGAGGTACCCCATGGTATCCCATGTCATTGCCGCCTCTCAAACACCTCCACCAACACCCACTGATCTCCAGCCACGCACTAGTGGGCGACTACCAAAGGCTGAGCCAATCTTAGCCTTTGGTTCACTTGGGGAGGACAATATACTCCTCCTCATCCATTCAAACTACACAGAGAGCTTTCTCAGGATGTTTTGAGCGATCCCAAATTTTCCTTGAAATTTCTAGTACTCTCCATCACGGAGACCAACCACATTGAAATGGAGAGCCCCATCCATCCAACCTCATCTAATCTCCCCAAACTCAAATTAACTCTTCCCTCACCTTCCCCTCATTTTGGCAAGTCAAAATGAATTGATCCTTGATCGATTTGATCACCGAAAGGCACTCCAAGACCAACTCTAACGAGCTTAATGGTGGCATTTGATCCACAAAGGAATCAACAGAAAGGTAGCTCAAGTTCTTCTACATAGAGCTTTGTCTCTTCAAGATAAAGCTACCTCAATAGACGGACCGCTAGTCTTTAGCTCCAGCGAGATAAAAATCTGGCAAACCTTAGAAAATCTCTTAGGTGTTGATCTTTTGAGAAGCAAAGTGTGATTTTATGAGATTTCCACCTTAGGATCTCCATAGATCTCCTCCTTGCATGTTTCAGAGTCCATCTTGACATCCTATGAGCTCTAACGAGCTCGAAGTAAGTAGCAAAAGGAAGACGGTGTCTATCTTTCCGTACTCGAGGGACAACAGATCATTGGCCATCCGTTCCATGTAATTATAATAGATGACTGTGATTTAATCCATAAATAATTTAATTTAATCTAATAAGAACCACTGGATAAATCTCCATCATTTGATCCGAAATCGGACAATGAAGATGAAACCATGTCCGCCGCCGTTGAGTCAACTACCACGTCGGATGTCTTAAACAACTTATCGCATGGTGCCATGTGGGAAACGCACCTTCCATAGGTAGCCAGCCCCATTGATCGACAACTAACCCTATCCCAAGTAAATATGACCTAAACTATAAACTCTAAATCTATCTAATCCTTAACTCTATATCTAAATCTAATTCTAAATTCTATTCCTAAATCTAATCCTAATTTCTATACTCTTATACCCTATACTCCATACCTCCGAAGCTATATATTTATATTTATAAGTATTATAAGACCATTATGAGAAAAGTTTTGGAAAAAAGGATAAAGAGAAAAAATATAAGGGAAAATCTTTTAAAGTAATTTTTTTAGTTTTGTGTTTGACGGCTTAAGTTTATCATTTCTTTGATGAGAGTAGGTAGTTATTTTTATTCCATTTTATATTTTTTTATTCACTTGATCTAGCTCTAAATTTTTTAACATCTATTTTTTTTTGCATCTTTAACATTTTATAAAGTTAGTCATTACCCATCTCAAATCTCACTTTTATTCTAAAATTTCATGCAAAGCTCCCATCCAAATTAGGTAAGTTTAAGGCCTAATCTTGTTCCCTATCTCTTGATACCTACATAAATTTCACCAAATTTAATAATTTATTCTATCTCATAGTACACAATTTAAATTAATTACTCAAAATTATTTATAGTCATTTGTTCCATCTTAAACTCTTTTGCTAAATAGATATTCTAAATAAGATGTAATTAGCTCAATTTGGGCTATTCTTAGTAGTTTAACCATTATATCATACTAAATCCCTCAATATTCTCCTAAAAAAACTAGCAATACCATCTTTAAAGATTAAGCTATAGATCCATAGTTTTTTTTTTTCATCTCTTAATCTCATCCAAAGGCAACCCACCACCATCACCATTTCTTCAAATACAATTAAGATTGACATCATGCCTTGCAAATGTGATTTGGATGGCTCTTGACAAAAAATTTTATATATTGTCTTATATGAAATCATTAAACCATGAGGGTGTTTATTTATCTCTAGTTGATTTTATCTTATAATTGTAGAAGTGTCATAATTTTATTTTTCAAAATCTCAAAATAATAAAAGAGTTTAATTTTATGGTTTAAATAAAATAAAAACACATCCATCAAATCAATCTATTATCTAATTTAATTTACATATTATGTATTTTGAGAATATTTATATTTAAATCATAATCAATATAAAATATTAAATTGAAAACAATTTTTTGTAATTGCATCAGTGCTCTAATAATTAGATAATTTAATTTTTAAAAGATTTACATACACATTACACAATTATTATACATTTATATATCTAACAACCAAATTTTGATATTATTTATTCAATACATTCTTATATTTCAAAATGTGTATTTCACTTTTAAAAGGTGAATCATATGATATTTTTGATGTGTTATACAGATAAAAAGTAAATTTTAGATGTAAGATATATAAAATCATAAGAATTGTATGGATGGTATGAATGTAAATCGCCCTTATTTTTTAATGAGAACACCAATTTGATGTTATTTGCTCAACATTAAAAAAATGAATTTTCTAATTTTATAATTAATGTAAGATGAGATATTAATTGCAAAATAAAGTTCTCCAAACTTATTTATTTATTCAATATTTTAATATAATTAATGTACTATATTTTTTTAATTTTTATTTAGTTTATATAAAGAACTATATCCAACATAACTTTTTTCTCCTAATCATTTAAAAAAAATTCAAAATAATTATTTAATTTTATGTTTGATCAGTTGATTTCATCTTGAGCTAAAGTCAAACTAACTCAAAATTGAATTGCTAATAATCTTATAAAATCTCCTTGAAAATGAATATAAAAAGATAATATTATTTTAAATTATAATATAACAAACCATTTTAATATTTTTATTCTTTCATATATTTCATTTTAGCTAATTTTTCATTTATACCTATGAACGATATCTAAAATTCATGCTTAAATATTTCAATCATTCCAGATAATCTATAAATGCCTTTAAAAAAAAGCCATATAATGATGATTTTAATCAGTCAAATAATCTTGATGGCCTGGAGGACCGTCCGATGGCTCTTTATGGTAATTATAAATTATTTGCAAGCCATCGTATATTAGTCTCACATCATTAACTGAATTAAAGGAAGCTATCACTATTTCTACAAATAGCATTCCTGCTGCACAAGATAAGAATATATACAGGTATGAGGTATAAGAGTATAGAAATTAGGATTAGATTTAAGAATAGAATTTAAGATTAGATTTAAGTATAGAGTTTAGGATTAGATTTAGATTTAGAGTTTATAGTTTAGGTCATATTTACTTGGGATAGGGTTAGGATCAATGGGGTGGCTCTTATGAAGTTGAATGGTATTGCATTTGTTAATTAATTTTATTAGAAGGATATTTTCATATTTATGGTTATGTATATTTATTTAATTAAAATTTTTTAATGTATTTAGTTATTAATTTTATAATTATGTGATTAGCATCGTTAGTAATAAATAAGATTATAATGAGGATGTGAATTGCATGTGCATATATGCGAGAAAATGTGCTACAATAACGTAATCTTTAATATGCGTTTTGGAAATTATTTAAATTATCTAAATAATAGATAAATTAAAAAATAATTGAGTTTATGTTCAAATTTTCTAAAAATCAATTAAGTTTATAATAATTTAAATATTTTTTTATATAAATCCATCTAAAACTCCTAAATTCAAGTGTGAGGTGATGTATTAGATAATTCAATGCTCTTAATTATGAGATTGAGGAAGTGTAGATTGTTGATCACTTTATATTATTTTTATTATAAATTTATGATGAATGTTAAATCCTTCAACGAATTGTGCTATCATTCAGAGCTAAACCCTAGAAGTTAAATCAACCACAAGTGTTCCATGTAAGGGTTCCATGATTAAGTTTTATGTACTAATCAATGATTTGATAGTTTAAGTTTACTTTGTTAAGATTAATTTTAGATTTAGCTAATACTTAAAGGGTTCCATGTAGTTAATTTAATTAGGTTTAAATTTATGTTTCATTAGGTTAAGGTTTAGTTTGGTTTGAAGTGAAGATTATGTGATATTTATTTTATTTAATTTAGGATTCTATTAATGAGGATTTAAATATTATTTTATTTTAAAATTTAGCTTAATATTTTATTTATTGAAATTTAACTTTAATAAATTCAATTATTATTGGTTTTTAATGACTTGTTAAATCTTAATTAAGTGACTTTAGATTTATATGATTTTAAAGCCTGAAAATGTTTATTACAGTGTTCTAATGTTAATAGAGATGTTTTGGGTTGATTCTATTAATTTTTATAATTTCTACAATTTTAACTTGATTTAAATTGACCTAAAATTTGAAAATTTAACAACTTTTGATCCAGAAATCATTTTACTTTAAAATTTTTATGACAAGTAGAGTTACTTGCTGATTTCATCTCCTAAAAATTTCATCTTGAACCAAGATATATTTTGGGGTTAATTAAAATTTTAATGATTCCATTGTAACTCAAATTAAGCTCAACACATTAAAAACTAATTGGGGCTTTTAATTTTCTTTAATTCTTCTCTAAAGAATGAATTCAAAGAGGTTTATATAGAATTTTTGAAATTTTGATTGATTTATATTATTTTTCACAGTTCATAACATTTAATTTATTTATTTAATTCAATTAATCCCTTAATTAAGTTATTTTGAATTTTTATAAGTTTCAAAAGATTTTAATATATTTATAAGGTTGATCTGGGTTTGAGCTATTTTGATCATTTTTCTTAATGTTCTTGAATTTTAATTAAGTAATTTATAAAAATAGGCATTAAAGCTTTAAATTTTATTTCTTTTAATGTACTCATCATTTGGACTTAAAGTTTTTATGGTAAGTGTGTCATAATGTTAATTTCATTCTCCAAAAATTTTAGGTTATTTTAATGAATATTTTAGAATTAATTAAAGAAATTTTATTTTCATTCAAACTCAAATTAATCTTAAAACATCCAATAAAAATTGGGGCTTTTGAATTCATTGAATTTTCTCAAAAGATGAATCCAAAGATCGCTTATTTATAAATTTTTATTAAGTATTTTATTTTTTATAAAATTTGAAATTTCAATTGATTTTACAAAATTTTTAAGCTCAAAAATATTTAAATTTCTTACTTAACTTACAAAGTGCCAATTAAATAATTGAAAAAATGAATCATATTATAATCTATGCTCAATTACTCTCTTCCATAATTTAATGCATGACACATTAACTTAATTTCTCTATAAATTGTACACTCTCATGTACATCACTTTAGGAGAAATTCCACTAGCTAAGATCAATAAGCACCGCAGAAGGTAAACAATTTTGCATGATAGAGAAATTAGTCAATCGTAATAATAGTACTCTAGTTTTGCTGTTCAAAACACAAGCCTAGTTTAGAATTTTGGCTATGCTTTTGGAAGAATGGATTTGTTAGAAAGCATACTTTAATATTTAAATTTGATAATTGCACTAGAAATGTAAAATTTAAATTTTACAAGGACTAGAAATATACTTTGAGTCAATAAAGACCATAGATATAGCTGAGTTCCCATGGGATCTAATGCAGTCAGTTGGCCTTAAGCAAGGCTTGAGTTTTGATGCTTGACAACGAATAATCGTTTGGGTATGGAAGTTTGATGACTAGTTTTAGTTAAAATTTTTTTATCTTTTCTCCTTGTTGTTGGCCTCTTCAATTGGATCAACCGCCTAACACTAGACCTTCTATTTCCTGATACTTATTGAGTGGATATAATTAAAAATATCCTAAGGAAATTTGGTTAGGATTAGAAAATTATGGTTATTTACAAAAAGTGGAGTTTAAAAACTTTCCTCTATTTTGTTCTCATTGTAAAATTCATGGGTATGGGATTGTTGAATGCTTTGTGGTTCACCCACATCTAAAGAAAAATTTTGTTGTGCCTCCTAAAGCTTCTCCATCTCTTAAGGCTCATTTGATTGTATCACAAAATGTTATGGTCACTAATACACCCTCACCGATATCTGACGGTCATTGCTTTGAGATTCTTATCCACCAACCCGGTACTATGGCGGCTACGCCTGACTAGCTGCAGGACAGCACACATGCTAATAATGATGCGATTCCTTCTAATGGAAATCACTTACAATGCAACAATATTGGCATTAATGTTACTAGTAGTAGCTTTGAATCCCCTATGGTTGTCGATTCCCTAAATAATGCAAATTCCCTTAACTCTGTGTCACCCTTAACCAAAGGTAAAGTGAATGACCTTGTAGGAATGGCTGATGTGCAATATTTAGAGATAGTTTCTACTCTTGATTTAGGTATTTTTGTTTTGGCCACTTCTAATCCTTCTTGTGCTTCTTCTTCTAACCTTGACCAAATTCCAAATCCGTCTTTACATCATAATAATGATTTGGAAGAAGGTGAAGTGGCCTACAATCCCCTGGTGCCTCTTTTTGCCAAGCAATTTACTGATCATTCATTATATGACGGTGACGCTGTGGATATGTCCAACAAATTTTAGCTTTAAAAAAAGAAAACAAATCCTCTAAATTTAAATTTTCTAGCTTTGAGTTACTAGATCGGCTATCCTTGAGTGAGAGTTTTGTCACCAGGTCCATGGGTTTTGAGCCATTATGTGGCCACAATATCGTTTCTAATGGCATCTTTAGCGTTTGTTCCACTACCACCACGAGCCCCACCGCATTTATTTTCAATGGCTTGAATTTTATACTGAAGGTCATCTTATTTTGAACTAATGTCTTCCTATTCTGATTGATTTTTATATCAAGATAATCTGATAATTATTTTTCAGCTAGAAAATATAAGACATTGGATTGATAAAACTAGAGCCAGATTGATGGAGCGATATAATAAATACTATTTTGTGCTAACATGTTCCACATCAAAACAACAAGACCACAACAATAAGTTGAGATTTATTAAACAAAAAACACAATATTTTTACTTTTTTTATCTCGATTTAATTTTTCCTATCTAACCAACGCAATAGATATTTAGAAAAACATATCGAAGTTAATCCAACATAAACTTTACTCATAACGCGTTCTCTTCATGAATTTATATAAGAGAAATGCTGCAAAAGTACATTGAACCTTACTTTACCATATATTGGCAAAAAAAAGGATACCAACACAAAGTCAACGTGTCTTAGAAGCAAATTTAAGATTGCTAATAGGTTACAAGCTTATGCTCACAAAGTTGAAGCTTATAGAATAAACTTTATCACTCTGATAAAGCACTTATATGTTTCAAAAATATATATATATATATTCAAGGTAGTAAAAGTTTTTAAACTTTTGAAAGTCCCTAGTTAATCAATCTCCCTGAAAGAAAATGCATAAATTTTAAAAAGCAACTGCTTCAGAGAAAGAAACTCAAGATTATGATAACAGTTGCAACTATATTTAAGATAGAAAAGTATACTAACACCTTGACCATAAATGATAAAACTTCTATGTCGGCCTCTTGAAACAACAAGCCTTTATCCTACTATGTAGGGTTAGCTATATGAATCATTTTTCTCCAATGTGTCCTATTCTCATTTAATCCTAATAAATTAAGGTCATTTTTTACACTTGCTAACCAAGTTTTTTTAGATCTACCTCTACTTTTCTTATCATGGGCCAATTCTAAAAAATCTTCTCTCTCATCATCACGGTTTTTTATATGACCAAACCATCTAAGACAACTCTTTCTAATCTTATTTATCATTGTCGCTACTCTAACCTTATTACGTATATATTTGCTTCTCATTTTGTCTATAAGTGTAAAACCACTCATCCACTTAAGCATCCTCATCTCTACAATGCTTAATTTTATATTTATTTTTTATTGGTCAATATTTTGTGCCATAAAGAATTGCAAGTCTCACCACCATCTTATAAAAATTTCCTTTGAGCATAAGAGGTACTTTCCTATCACACAACAAGCCCGATGCATTCCTCAACTTCAACCATCCAACTTGATTTCTACTAATAACATCCTCATCTATATAACTATTATTTCGAACAAAAGACTTGAGATTTGTAAAATGTTCACTTTATTTAATGACTTATCACTCATTGTCACTACTCCTCCATTAGATATTTTATAACTAAAGTTACACGCCATGTATTGGAATTTAGATCTACTCAAATGAAAGCCTTTAGACTCTAAGGTTGACCTTCGTATTTTAAGTTTTTCTTGAACTCTCTCTCTAATCTTTTCAACAAAAATAATATCATTAGCAAAAAGTATACACCAACACACATTCTCTTGTAAATGCCTAGTAAGAACCTCCATAACTAAAGCAAAAAGAATTGGGCTTAAAGCTAATCCTTTCTGTAATCTAATTGAAATAGGAAAATATTTGGTCAATCCTCCTCATATTTGAACACAAGTGATAGCTTCAATATACATATCCTTAATGCCTTGAATGTAGGTAATGTTAAATCCCTTCATTTTTAGAACTCTCCAGAACACTTCTTTTGGAACTTTATTATATGCTTTCTCTAAATCAATAAATATCATATATAGATCCTCCTTACTCTATACTTCTCCATCAAACCTCTTACCAAATGCATAACATCCATAGTAGAACTACCCATCATAAATCCAAACTATTTTTGACAAACTTTGTACCATATCGTAATCTATGCTCCATTACTCTCTTCCATAATTTTAATGTATGGCATTAACTTAATTTCTCTATAATTTGTATACTCTCTTGTACATCACTTTAGGAGAAATTCCACTTAGGCTAAGATCACCTTCAATAAGCACTCCAGAAGGTAAACAGTTTTTCTTGATGGCAGAGAAATTAGTCAATCAGGTAATCACAACTCTAGTTTTTCACTAGTGTTCAAAACACCAAGCCTAGTATAGAATTTTTTGTTATGCTTTTGGAAGAATGAATTTTTGAGAAAGCATACTTTAATATTTAAATTTTCCAATTGCACTAGAAATAAAAAATTTAAATTTTGCAACTACACTAGAAATGTATTTTATGTCAATAAAGACCAGATAGATGAGTAGCATAGCTTGGCAGTTCCATGGGATCTTCGATAATGCCAGTAGGTTGGCCTTAAGCAAGGTTTGAATTGTTTGATGCTTGGTGACAACAGTAATAATCAGATTTGGCTATGAAAGTTTGATGACTAGTTTTTAGTTAAAAATTTTTTTATCTCTTTTCTCCCAATGGCGGGTGTGCCTCTATTTATCCCATGACTCAAAGGTCTGCATGAGTACACTGAAAAGTGAAGATATTCATATAACGGGCTCAAAAGCATTTCAGCTTGAGTATAATCAATACAAAGATGACTATAAATCGCAATCTTCTCAAATAGATAAAACAAATTTGGGCGATTATCAAGTTTGGAGAGTTCCTTTAGCCCTCTATTTTCTTAAGAGAAATCAAAGAATTTGCAAAATTCTTGTTAGAAGCTAACTATCATTTATGCATGTGTTCTCTGGGCTCTTGGTTGCGGAAATGATCTCATTTTCAGAAATAAAATCATAACATTAAATTTGAAAAGCAGCCTCTAAGTGATAAAATACACATTGGGCACGAAGATAAAAAAAAGTCTTTAAGTCGAGAACAGTAATCAAAAAAATGTGTTTTTCTTCCACTACAAATGTTTATCTGTAGATCTCACTCGTCATATTCTTAAGGTATCTAGATTTCTCCTTCATCTAATCCCTCGTGACCTTCTTTACCACTATTGTGTTCCTACATTTTACTGGGTATTTTCCATCTCTTTCACCATAAAAAAAATAAACTAATCGATCCAATTGCAAACAATAAAAGAGAGGAGAATCTGCAGCCTACCCAGGAGGGACAAAGAAATAGGTATAAGGAATCGATCCTCAGTTGGCAACGAAATGGTTCCAAGAAGAAGATTCATGAGCTTCCTTTGCCCATGTCTGGAACCCTATCGATGAAATGCTTGTATCTGGCATGCAACGCTTCATACTCTCTCCTTCTGAGCACAACCCTTATGTTGGCTTGTAAACAGAGCGATGTGCATATATTCCATTTTACTAGAGCAGCCTGATAAAGTAGACTATATCAAGGCATAGAATTTATGTGAGAGAATAACATTATCTCCACTGAGTTTGCAGATAAGTGATTCGCAAGAAAAAAGATAAGGCGAGTTACGAGAAGGGTAAACAGTGACGAGTGGTGGAGGCCATTCCAGTTGAAGGGAGAGTTTCGTTCTTCCCTGAAGTTGTCAAGATAGGTGCATAAATATTGGACTGAGAGATTGAGATAGAGAGGTATGGTTTATGGAAAATGAGTGGACTTTGGCAACCACACAGTTGAATTTGTCTCCATGGTTTTTGTTATCCATTCCTTCTTTTTCTTCCTTCTTAATAATGGCAATGTTCACTGAGTTACCGATAGGATATTTGGTTACCTAAAAAAATATAATGTAAAATAAATCTATTATAAAAAAAATATAGTGGGTATTTTGATTATTTTAGAATTATTTGATTGAAAACTTTATAAGTACATGTGTTTTTTTTGGTAAAATAAATATAATGTAAAATATTTTTGAAATTGTGAGTAGACGTTGACGACAGTCAAAATATTTTTATATTTGGAATTCGCCAAATCGGGTAATTCCAAATACACTAAAAATGATCATTCTAATGCATTTAAAATACACTACAAATGCATTACAATTTTACTTTGCACCATACCAAATACTCAAAAACATTCGATTTACTTTACACTCTAAATGCTGGAAACTAAATAGCCCCAAGTCTTGATTATTGAAATTATCTAAGACTATTATTAATGAATGGATATAACTCTTAGATTCTTTAAATCTATAAACCTTCTTCCAAGTCTACTCATGTGTAAAATGATGATTTATTTATATATTTGAGTGATATTTTGATTAATTTAGTTGAAATCACGAATAACTCTATCAAGGGGACTTGATTTATTTAATGATGTAATTTTTATAAATGTTTATTTATTTTAATGATAAATAGAATTAAACAAATTTGGATTTATTTGATTATTTTAGTCTAAATGAACGTTTAGCTAAAAGATTTAGAGATCATTTGAATTTTAAAATTTTAACTATACTTTTAAGTATTTATTATAATAAAATTTTGATCCATGCTTGATTTAGCTTTTTTTTTTGGTGATGAATCAAATAAATATATGCTAAAACTATTTAGCTATTACAACCGATATGACTCAAAATTCCTCCATATACTAATCTTGACAAAAGTAAATTAAAACCGGTCGAGAGAACTTAAAATATCATTAGAAACTTGGGACATCGTTAAATTCCTAAAAGCTCTCAAATATAGAGTATTTGTAGTCAAATCGAGCCTCGATGATGGTTCCAACAAGCCAAAGATCTTACAATTTTGACTTTATAGCATTCAAATACACAAAATACATTATATGATCAAGGGAATCATCATGATGGAGATTTGGTGATTTTGCATGTATTTACGAGACGCCACCTCCAATCCATTAATAGCCCCTCATTCCTCATATGAGGGGGGCCCAAGCAAGAGAGAGGAGAGAGCTCTAAAGCTTGAAGATCCTCCAAGCACAATTGTGCCACCACTCGACAGTTGTCAACCACCACCGCCGGCCGCCGTAGCTGATCATCGCCGTCGCCAATCTCTGTTGGTCTCCATCATGATGACCTTCATCATCAGTCGATGTTCCCCATCATCATCATCATCTACCACTAACCACAACTGAATTCGCTTACATAAATTGTTCCTTTCTCATATACAATTCTGTAATCCTGTTATCGGGAAGATTTTGTACTCTAAAATAGATACATAGTGGAAGGTTCTTACTGGGCTAGGCCCCATGGTTTTTCCCTATTTTTGAGGTTTTTCCAGAAAAATTTTTGGAGTTTTCTTGTTCACTCTTTAAATACCTGTGTGTGTGCTGGATTTCATAACGAGGCTAAGGCGTAAGTTTTCACTCTACCACAACTGGTTCTCTAGCACGCAACATTTTGACGCCATCTGTGAGAAATTGATTCTCATTATTTCATCTTGTATGATGACCAAGTTTCCCAACAAGATCAAAACCACCTTCGAGGTGGAGCATTTCAAGCTTTTAAGGAGCGCAAGCGAAGAATGAAGATTCATCAAACTTCGTTCCAACAGATTTTGTCGAAAACTGGGGGGCAACTCTTAATCTTAAAAGATTATCCAAATCAGTATTTTGGATATCTAATTGAATATAAGTTAGATAAGCAAATTAGCAATACCAATGAAAAAGACCAAGGTTAAGGAGCAACTTTGGCTACAACCACAAACGGATGTTTTGATTCGACCTCTTCCATACGGGTTAACGTCATCAAGTAATACTTTGACAAATAACCTCGGATAGGTCAAAAATTCTCAGCGGAGTCCATTCAACCTCTTCCATACAGGTTAACGTCATCAAGCAAAGACTCTGACAAACAACCTAGGATAGGCCAAAAGGTCCTTGGTGGACTTCCCATGGCCTCTTCCACATAAGTTAACGCCACCGAGTAACACCCAAACAAACAACCTCGGATAGGTCAAAAATTCTCAGCTGATTCAATTCGGCCTCTTCCACATAGGTTAACGTCATCGGGTAACACCCTGACAAACAACCTCGGATGGGTCAAAAATCCTCAGCGGATTCAATTCAACCTCTTCCATATAGGTTAACATCATCAGGTAACACCCTGACAAACAATCTCAGATAGGTCAAAAATCCTCAGCGGATTCAACTCGACGTCTTATCGGGTAACACTCTGATAAACAAGCTCGGACGGGTCAAAATCCTCAGCGGATTCAATTCAACCTCTTCCACACAGGTTAACTTAATCCGATAACACTCTGACAAACAACCTAGGATAGGTCAAAAAAACCTTGGTGGACTTCCCACGACCTTTTCCATACAAGTTAACGTCATCGGGTAACACCCTGACAAACAACCTCAGATAGGTTAAAATCTCAGATTCAATTCAACCTCTTCCATGTTAACGCATCTGTAACAAACAACCTCGGGTCAAAATCTCGGATTCAATTCAACCTATTCCACACAGGTTAACGTCAACGGGTAACACCCTCACAAACAACCTAGGATAGGTCAAAAGGTCCTCGGTGGACTTCCAACGACCTCTTCCATACATGTTAATGTCATCGGGTAACACCCTGACAAACAACCTCGGATAGGTTAAAAATCCTCAGCGGATTCAATTCGACCTCTTCCATACAGGTTAACGTCATCGGATAACACTCTGATAAACAACCTCGGATGGATCAAAATCCTCAGCGGATTCAATTAAACCTCTTCCACACAAGTTAACGTCATCGGGTAACACGACAAACAACCTCAGATAGGTCAAAAATCCTCAGCAGATTTAATTCAACCTTTTCCATACAGGTTATTCTAATTATTAATATTAATAGTAATTAAATTATTCATCTACACCTAAAAAAGTTTGAATTTTCCTTTATCTAAAATCAATTCAAATTTGATATGTGTATAGATATATACATGACAGAGTTGAAAAAGAGTGTCATAAGTAGCTCAATATGGGCTATTTATGCAAAAAAAAAGGTTAAAAATATTAAAATGATTCAAATTTTATTTTTAATATTTTTAAAGTAAATTAAATTATTTTTGAAAATTTAAATAATTTATTATTGTTTTAATTCTTTAAAAATAAACAAATTGTTGTCATTTAGTTTTTTATTGTAATTTTAGATGATTATTTTTGGATGTGAAATGGACTTTTATTTTTTGATTAAATAAAAGCACTATCTTGTAATTTCTAGCTTTTTTTCTCTATATGATGAGAATATTCTTACAACTTCTATTATTTCTTAGAACATCTACATAATTTTTATGCTTTTATATATCTTACACCTAAATTTAATATTTACATGCATAGCACTCAAATCTTTAACATAACATCAAAAATATCTTTACTATTATATTTTTTTAAAGCGAATATACTTTTTTATGTATAGGTAAAGTATTAAAAATATAAATATCAAAAATTTAATATTAGATATGTAAATAAATAAATTTTTGGGGCTATGCATGCAAATCTTTGTGTTTTTTTAAAGGAGAGAAATGGGGTCTAACATAATGCTAACGCCATCAAATCCACACTTTTTAGGGCACACTAATACTTCCCTATGCCAATTTTCATTTTAATTGTGATTAAATTTATTTAATGATAAAAAACAAAAATAAATAAATAAATTTGAGTTGAAATATCATAATGAAAATTGTGGTAATAAATTGTAAAAAAATTATTATTTTGAAATAGATGCATTATATAAATAGTTAATCAACTCTTATATTATTAATTTTAAATAAATTTAAACCTTTTAATATTATTCAAATTAAAAGTTGATTAGAAGACCCTCACTCATTTTTTTTATTTCAAAAAAAATATTTTATATTAAATTACTTGATGAAGAGTGTGATTATATAATCTCATTAGTTTTTTTTAGATGCTCAAAATATTTTCAATTTTAAATGTTGTAATAGCTAAATAGTTTTTAGCATATATTAATTTGATTCATCACCAAAAAAAGGCTGCCAAATCAAGCATGGATCCAAATTTTATTATAATAAATACTTAAAAGTATAGTTAAAATTTTTAAAATTCAAATGATCTCTAAATCTTGAGCTAAAATGTTTATTTAAACTAAAATAATCAAATAAACCTAAATTCCTTTAATTCTATTTATAATTAAAATAAATAAATATTTAAAAAATTACATCATTAAATAAATCAAGTCCCCTCAATAGAGTTATTCATGATTTCAACTAAATTAATCAAAATATCACTCAAATATATAAATAAATCATCATTTTACACATGAGTAGACTTGGAAGAAGGTTTATAGATTTAAAAAATCTAAGAGTTATATCCATTCATTAATAATAGTCTCAGATAACCAAATCCATAGTACTGTTTAAGTTTCAAGAAACTCTAATTATAGCATAAGATTTAAAAGAAATTATAATAGTACTGTTTGAGTTTCAAGAAACTCTAATTGTAGCATAAGATGAACATCAATTGCACTTATGCATAAAATAAGATAAAGTATTATATTATTTGTAAAATAAAAATTGCTGTTATTTTTTTAAAAATTTGGAAAAAAAATGAAGTTTTGTGCAAATATACATTTATAGTAAATAATTTGTTTCTCGTTTGTAAATTAATAAATTTGTTGGATGTATCTGTAAAAACATCCACAGGTCACACCTACTGCAATCGTCCAGGCTTTTAGCAGCAGCTCGTAGTATAATACTTTACTTTCAGGGAAGTAAAGACCAAACATCAGAAGCTGCCCTGTGACTTTCTCCAAAAGAAGTACTCGGCTAAGTGGACTTCAAGGCCTCGTCGGCGATCTTAAGCAGTAGCTGGTGACGGTGGCCCACTCAAGTCGCCGGCGAAGGTGGCGAAATGGGGGTGGAGCATCAGGAATCTATTTGAGATCAATCAGATAGAGGAGGTAACATGGTTCGGCACTGGCTGCATCAATCCTGTGGATAGATATATACATGATAGAGTTGAATATAGGGGTGTAAACGAGAGCTGAAATGAAAGAACTCTGTTCGCGGTTCTCGTTGAAATTTATGTTCGTTATATATCGAGCTGAAATCTGTTGTTTAATAACTAAACGAGCTAACGCAACAACTGCCTGCAACAACAAGCTTTTGAGAGAGGATAACCCCAATCTTTGATAACAAAATTTTAAAGACGTTCATCCTGATTTGTGATATAGATTTGTTAGATGAATAATAATAATAATAATGATGATGATGATGATGATGATGATGATGATGATGATGATGATGATGATGATGATGATGATGATGATAATAATAATAATAATAATAATAATAATAATAATAATAATAATAGTAATAAATAAAAATAATAGTAATAAAATAATAATAATAATAGTAATAAATAAAAATAATAGTAATACAATAATAATAATAATTATTATA
Organism: Cymbidium sinense; assembly: GCA_021442155.1. Classification (NCBI taxonomy): domain Eukaryota; kingdom Viridiplantae; phylum Streptophyta; class Magnoliopsida; order Asparagales; family Orchidaceae; genus Cymbidium; species Cymbidium sinense. The sequence goes on along the minus strand of CM038221.1, from coordinate 135,244,158 downwards.
ATAATATAATATAATATAATTTTTATTTCGTTAAATCAAATTTAACACCATCGAACAAATGATTGTCAGTGTGCTTATATATCGAGCTAAATTCTGTTCATATTCTACTGCTCTCGATAACGAAATGAAATAACACCAGCTATAACGAAATGTAACATCTGTTACAACAACGAGCTTTTTATACCTAGTTGAATACAATCTATCAACATTTTGTTTGAATAAATCACTTGCTTAACAAAATAATTGAAAAAGAGTGCGATAAGAAAAAAAGGTTTAAAAATATTTAAAAAATTCAAATTTTATATTTTAATATTTTTTAAAAGCAAATAAATTATTTTTTAAAATTTAAATAATTTACTATTTTTTTAATTTTTTTAAAATAAACAAATTGTTACCATTCATTGGCTTAATTTTTATTGTAATTTTAGGAGATTATTTTTAGATGTGATATGGACTTTTCTAGCTTTATTCTCTATATGATGAGAATATACTTACAACTTCTATTATTTCTTAGGATATATGCATGCATATTACATTATGTATTTATATATCTAATATCTAAAATTTAATATTTACATACATAGCACTCAAATTTTTAACATAACATCAAAAACATCACTATTATTATATTTTCAAAAGAGAATATACTTTTTTATGTATAGGTAAAGTATTAAAAATATAAATATCAAAATTTAAATATTAAATATGTAAATAAATAAATTTGAGTGCTATGTATGTAACATTGGAACACTTGTGATTGATTTAAATTCTAAGGTTTAGCTCTTAATGATAGCACAATTCGATGAAGGATTTAACATTCATCATAAATTTATAAAAAAATATTTTAATTATTATAAACTTTATTTATTTTTAGAAAATTTGAACATAAACTCAATTATTTTTTTAATAATTTATCTATTATTTAGATAATTTAAATAATTTCCAAACACAGCCTTATTAAAGTTTACGTTATTATAGCATTTTTATTACTAACTGATGCTAATCACATAATTATAAAATTAATAACTAAATATATTAACATAATTTAATTAAATAAATATACATAACAATAAATATGAAAATATCCTTCTAATATAATTAATTAACAAATGCAATATCATTCAACTTTATAAAAAAAATTTTATATATAATTTGGTGGGGACCGCGCGAACGCAAATTTCCCAATAATAAATTATGGCATGCGCTCTCTTTTTTGTGGAGACGCTCTGCTCTCCTTTTTATGGAGACGCTCTACTTTTGTAGAGATGCTGCAAATAGCATATATTCACCTAACCCTATCCCAAGTAAATATAACCTAAATTATAAACTCTAAATCTAATCCTAAATCTAAACTTTATACCTAAATCTAATCTTAAACTCCATACTTAAATCTAATCCTAATTTCTATACTCCTATACCCTATATCCCATACCCCGTCGAGCTAAATATGCTTATGCTGTGCATCACGAATGCTATTTGTAGAAACAATGGTAACTTTCTTTAATTAAGTTAACAGTGTGGGACTAATGTGATGGCATGTGGCAAACAATTTATAAATACCTGTCTTTGTGTCGATAATTCAGTCAGTTCAGTTGATATCAAAATCTTTTATATTATGGAAATATCATTATTAAGTTACAAAATTACCAAAGAGATCCTCCGAGAGAGAGGGCCCAAATACGTTGGATTAATTTCTACTAAAAATATATTATTATGAAAATATATATTCTAAAATATTTCGATATCATTTTTATCAGTATAGACTTTAAAAATTGTTAAATTTATTTTGAGATGGATGTGGTGTAGGATCTTTATATATAATATTAATCTCAAAATAAAATTAATGATTTCATATATATATATATATATATATATATATATATATATATATATATATGAAATATTTCTTATTTTATCTTAATTCAAAATATTATAAAGTTGAGGTTATGTACTGCAATTAATACTATTTAATAATAATAATAGTTAAGGATATATATCAATTAATACAAATCACAATACTAATTATTACTAGAAGTTTATAGAGTTACGTTAATCAGTAATATCTTGTATTTTAATAACTAAAAAAAGTACTAAGTTTATTCATTTTATTGCTAACATCTCTTATATCTCAATATACAATTTTTTTTTTTTGTAGTATTACTCAAATATAACATTTCTTACTTATGACATTGAGTTTTGACATAAATTAGACAGAGCATTTACATACATAACATATAATTATTATATAATTAATAATTAAATTTTAATATTTAAATAAATAATGCTCAAATATTTAATATTATATCTATAATATTATCGTCATTAACTTTTTAAAATGTAATATTTATAAATATTAAATTTTAATTATTAGATATATAAATGCATAATAATTATGTGAAATTATAAATAAAGAGTCAGAAAATGAATCTAACATATTACATCACCTTCTAACACATTTTAAGTGACTTAAATCACAACTTATACCTTCTAATAGAGATCAAACAAAAACCAAAACTTGCATCCGTTGTTTGAATCCAACATAAATATTTGAATATTCGTGCTTAAAAATTTGACTTCGTACTTGTCACTGTAATGTCTGTTGTATCACCTGTTTAACATTATTTTTTTTTCTTGCATGTAATAATCATTTCTAAAACTCCTAAACCCTGATTTCAAGTCTCAACAACTTGCAAAGTAACTCTTGGCGGCCGAATGACTCAAACTCTTATGAAACTCCGAAGCATTCTACACTTACAAAATAACCCACAACAGCTAAAATCCCAACCAATTACACACAAAATCATCTAGAATCATATAAATTAAAATCACGTAAGTTTGAAGCATGGCACTCTACCGAATAAAATATAACTAATTTTTGTACTATAGAATGAGCCATCATAATCATCATTATTAGTCTTATTCCAACTATTTATCATAATTCTCATTTTAATTTATTCCCAAGTGACATCGAATTCAAATTAACAAGATATGGAGGATGTTGGTATTTTATACCTTTAATCCTCGAGTGAGAGTTTTGTCACCAGTTCCATGGGTTTTGAGCCATTATGTGGCCACAATATCATTTCCAAGGGCATCTTTAGCGTTTGTTCCACTACCACCACCAGCTCCATTGCATTTACTTTCAATGACAATGTTAGAAACATAAAAAATTATCAATATATCATGATCAAAACTTATTAGGATAGAACAAAATTTGTTCAAAATTAGAAGACATTTGATATAAACTACCATACATTTAAATTTTGCCTCGTGAAAAAATGGCTTGAATTTTATACTGAAGGTCTTCTTATTTTGAACTAATGTCTTCCTATTCTGATTGATTTTTATATCAAGATAATTTGATATGATTGTGATAGGAGCTGGTTTGGCACCTGTGAACCAGATCTGGTTTACTGAGAGTGAGCGGTTCAACGGCTGCTTCCTTAGCCGTTGGATTGCGCAATGGGACTATTGTCATTGTTTCGAACCTTTGGGTATCGACGTCTAGGTTTACTTTCCACCTTCAGATCTATGTCTTGGTGAGTGTGGATTACCTACGGCTGAGGCTGCGCTGAGCGATCATGTGCGTTGGAATTTAATTTTCAGGATTGAATCTAGGTCTTTGATTCTGTACGACGCGTAGTTGTTTCTTGGCCGTGAGATCAGGCTTCTCGGAGAAGCTAAAGATTTTAACCCTTATCTTTTGTTGCTCTCTGATTCGCATGCTCAGAGAAAGGAGAGAGAGGAGAGAGAGAGGGAAGCTAGGGTTTCTAGCCAGAGCTATGGGTGGGTTCCAGTGAGAAACTTAGGGAAGATGAAGGAAAGAAGAAGGAGAAAAAGAACTAAGCCGGAAGAAAGAGATTCTTTTCAAAAATATTGATTACATCCTATTTGTCTTTCTTTCACTCTATTTATACTATCTTCTTCTACTATCCTACTAGATCTACTACTTCTTTATAGTTTTGAAGAAGTTCTTTTCTGTTTTTTATGGTTACTTTTGTTACAAGAACCGATCTCTTTCATGGGGTGGAGTACTTCTTGTTTTTAGTTAGTTTATTCTTGTATTTGTAGGCGAGTTGTCAAGATCCTTTCTTGCTTGTTTTCGCTTATCTTGTTTGTTGTAGTCAGCTCGTCTCGAAGTTATTGTTGCTATTGAAGTCTGAATAGCTTCTGTCTCTGGATATTGTTGCAGGATCTACTCTGAAAATGCAATTACTTTTGTTATTCTAGCAATCTGTAATGTTGTGTTGTTAACTTTGTTGAAAGTTGTTCTGTAATGTTTTACTAGTCTTGTATCTGTGTAATTCTCAGTGGATTCTGTTGATATGAACAATCTTATAGCTTTGTATCTTTTCAGTCTTTATTTAATTTTCTAATAGTGACTCCTGTCTTGTAATTTCTTATTTTCGAGTAAAATCCTTGCCTAATTTGGGATTTTCTGCCTTGTGCTTCGATGTTATTCTGTATTTGGATCAAATCATTACCCCCTTCCCAAACATTGACCTTGTCCTCAAGGTCAAAATCAGAAAACACTTTCTGGAATTCTTCAATTGATACCCAAGATGCATCTTTTGTTAGCATCCCATCCCATTGGACCAAAATTTCCTTCATAGCTTTATCTGCTTGCATTCATGTCCTTTCTTCTAGAATTTTGATAGGTCTGACCATAGGCTGGCCTTCTATGCATTCAGTTGGTAAGATTGCTGGATGTAGCTTGGAATCCTGTCTATATTGCTTTAGTCTAGATACATGAAAGACATTGTGGATCCTTGTTGTTTCTGGAAGTTCTACTCTATATGCTACCGTCCCTATTTTCTGTAAAATTTTAAAGGGATCATAATACTTTCTTTGTAGCTTTGTGTAAGGATTCCTTGAGACTGAAGTCTGTCTGTATGGCTGTAGTTTTACTAACACTAGATCATTTACCTTAAAATGAAGCTCCCTTCTATGTTTATTAGCCATTTGTTGCATTCTATTTTGAGCTTCCTGTAAGTTTATTTTAAGTTGATGTAGGATCTTGTCCCTCTATTGTATTACTATTTCTACCTCTATGTTGGTAGCTGTGTTACCATTATAGGGTATAATTGTGGGTGGAAGTCTACCATACACTATTTGAAAAGGAGTCATTTTTGTGGAAGTATTGATGGATGTATTATAGGAAAATTCTGCCCATGGAAGAAATTATAACCAATTTCTTGGTGTCTCTAATACAAAGCTCCTTAGATATTATTCTAGTATTCTATTTGTGATCTCTATTTGGCCATCTGTCTGAGGATGATAAGCACTATTATGGCTTAATGTTGTTCCACTTAATTTAAGTAGTTCCTGCCAAAAATTAGTCATAAAGATTGGGTCCCTATATGAAACTATGCCCTGTGGTATTCCATGTAGTTTGGCTATGTCTGAAATAAAAATTTGAGCTATATAGGTAGTATAAACTCGGAAGGGTAAGAAATGTGCATACTTGGATAGTCTATCTACCACCACTAGTATAGCAGTTTTGTTATGAGAACTGGGTAATCCTGTGATAAAATCCATTGATACTTCCTCCCAAATGGCTGCTAGTATAGGTAGAGATTGCAGTAAACCTGTAGGCTTATGACTGTCATATTTAACTTGTTGACATATAGGGCATGTGGAGATAAAATATTGTATGTCCTGCTTCATCTTTTTCCAGTAAAATTGTTGAGTAATTCTGCCTGAAGTACTTTTAATTCCACAGTGTTCTCCTACTGGAGTTGAGTGTAGTTCTCTCATAATAGTATTTCTTATTTTTGATTCTTTAGATATGACAATCCTATCTTTATAATATATCAGCCTATTAGCAATTCAATGCTTTGGAAACAAACCTGGGCTTTCTGATATTTGCTTATACAGTTTTTGCAGTTCAGGACTAGACTATGTTTCCTCTTTGATCTGTTGTACTAAAAAAGTGAATTGTTGAGTATAAGCATATAAACTTTGTTGTGTAGAGCCTTCTGCTGTTAGTTGCTCTTCTACATTGTATATTTTTCTAGATAAGGCATCAGCTGCCTTGTTTGTGATCCCTGGTTTATATTCTATTGTATAATCAAAGCCAAAGAGTTTAATAGAGAACCTTTACTATTCAGGAGTTTGAATTGTCTGTTGCATTAGTTCCCTTATGCTCTTTTGATCAGTTCTGATGGTGAACTTATTGTCTAATAGATACTGTCTCCATCTTGCTACTATTTTTGTTATGGCATAGGGTTCTCTTGCATAAGTAGATGCTTTCTGTAATGATGGAGATAATTTCTTACTAAAGTAAGTAATAGGTGATATTTGTATTAAGAGCTCTATTAGAGTGCCAGATGCATCTGTTTCTATTATAAAGTGCTGAGAAATATTGGGATAAGCTAATTGGTAAAGATGTCATTGCTTATTTCAGTTGTACAAATATTTTTTTAGCTTCTTCAGTCCATTGGAACTATTGTTTAGCTAGTAATGAGGTCAATGGTGTAGCAATTGTTGCATATTGTTTAACAAACTTTATGTAGTAGCCTGTTAAACCTAGGAATCCTCTCAATTGCTTAACTGATGTTGGAGTTGGCCATGACTGGACCACTTCTATTTTTTTCTAGTCCACTTCTATGCCTTTGGCTGATAAAATATGGCCTAAGTATTCTATCTTTTCTTGAATAAAAGAACATTTTGATGGTTTAATAAACAAGCTGTGGTGTTTCAGCTTTTCTAACACTACTTGCAAGTGATTTTGATGTTGCTCCAATGTAGGGCTGTATATTAGTATGTCATCAAAGAATAGTAAGATAAATTTTCTTAGAAAAGGTTTTAGAACTGTGTTCATCATGGCTTGGAATGTGGAGGGTGCATTTGTTAACCCAAATGGCATTGCAATAACCTCATAGTGTCCCTCATGTGTTCTGAAGGCTATTTTGTATATGTCTTCTTCAGCCATTCTGATTTGATGATAACCTGAACATAAATCCAGTTTTGAAAAGATGGTTGCTTCATGTAGTTCATCCATTAGCTCTTCTAGAGTTGGAATTGGAAATCTATCAGGGATAGTGATTTTATTTAAGGCTCTATAATCCATAAAAAATCTCCAAGTTTCATCTTTTTTTTATTAGTAGTGCTGGAGATGAGAAATGGCTGGTGCTTTCTCTGATTATCCTAGTGTCCAGCATTTCCTTGATTAACTTTTCAATTTTTGTTTTTTGGAAATGTGGATATCTGTAGTTTTTAACTCTAATTGGCTAAGTTCCAGGTGCCAAGTTGATATGATGATCAATGTTCCTTTGTGGAGGTAAATTATTTGGAGCTTGAAAAATTTCTTAATATTGATGTAGTATTTGGTGAATATTGGCAGATAAGCTTTGGAACTCATTTGTTATAGCCTCTGTAGATCTTGAAACTTCTGTAATCTACAAGTATGAGGCTATTTCATCTTTATTTTATAGTTTTATGAATTGGTGTAAGGTAATGCTTTGAACATTAGATGTTGTGTCTCCTTGTAATTGCACCAATGTATCATTATACCTGAATTTCATAGTCAACTTCTCGTAGTCTGTTGTACATTCTCCTAACTATTCTAACCATTGTACTCCTAGTACAACATCTGCTCCTTGCATTTGTAGCAGGTAGCGGTCAGTTATAAAGGTATATCCTTGGAGCTTGATGGGTATGTTGGAACATACTCCTATACATTTCAATGTTTCATCATTTCCAACCAATACTTTAAAAATAGATGTAGGTGTAACTGTATGATCAATAAATTTGGCTAATTTAGATTGAATAAAATTGTGAGTTGACCCACTATCAATCAATACCTATGCTATTTTGTTTCCAATCATTCCTTGCAATCTTAGTGTTCTGGGATTGGATTGACCTGTAAAGGCATTGAAACTTATTTCTAAAATTTCTTCCTGTAATAATTGATTATTTGTCTCAGTCTCTTGCTACTGGTGGTACTCTTGGTCATCATTGACCACCATTAGAGCAAATAATTTTGATTTACTGGTATGCCCTCTCGATATTTTTCATCACATTGAAGCAAAGTCCTTTCTTTTTTTCTTTCTTCCAACCGTATCAATCTCAATTGGTATGTCTATTTGTTGTATCTTTGTTGTGAATGGGCATTGTTGGAGTAGGCAGTAGGGGTTGTTGATATGGCTGTTGCTGTATTACTGCTGGAAATTGATGAAATCTGGAAGTTCTTGGTATAGATACTTCATCAGCTAATCTGTCTTCCATTAGTTTAGCTAATTGGAAGGCTTGCTGAAGAGAGTTAGGCTGTAAAGCTCTAACTTCTCTCTTTATGTCTTGTCTCAGCCCAAATTCAAAGCAGCTTTGTAAAAATTTAAGGGGAATGCCTGAAATTTGATTAGCTAACTTTTCAAACTCATTATAGAATTCTTAGACTGTTATTTTCTATTGTAGTTTGGCTAACTCTCCTCTTAAATCTCTATATAGAGAGGGTCCAAACCTCTGAATGACCTGATCTTTGAATTGTTGCAATGAATGCAATTGTTTATTTAAATGCATCCATTGATACCAACTTAGGGCAGGTCCATCCATATATACTGAAGTTATTATGAATTTTTGATCCTCTCTGATAGATTGTAATAGTGGAAGAACTGGTCTACTTTGAATAGCCATCCCCTTGGATTTTCTCTATTAAACCGGGGCATGTCTACCTTAACAGGTCTAGTGTTTTGTGTGTGTGTTTTATTTGGAGGAGTAAATTATGTAGGAGATGAATTACATACCTGGGATTGTTGCTATTCTTGGCAAGATTTATCCAATTTATCCTCAATAGTTGATAGCCTTCTTGATACTTCATTCAATATGATAGTGATGGAAGTCAATTGTTCAGCATTTTTATTGAGTCTTCCAACGCACTCTTCCAGTGTCTTTGCTGTGTGTCTGGTACCTTCTGCAATTGATGTATGTAGGACTCAACAAGAGCACCAATGATAGGAGCCAGTTTGGCGCCTGTGAACCAGATCTGGTTTACTGAGAGTGAACATTTCAACGGTTGCTTTCTTAGCCATTGGATTACGCAATGGGACTATTGCAGTTAGATCAAGCCTTTGGGTATCGACGTCTGGGTTTACTTTCCACCATCAGATCTATGTCTTGGTGAGTGGATTACATGCTGAGGCTGCGCTGAGCGATCGCGTGCATTGTAATTTGATTTTTGGGATTGAATCTAGGTCGTTGATTCAATACGACGCGGTTGTTTCTTGGCCGTGAGATTAGGCTTCTTGGAGAAGCTAAAGCTTTAACCCTTATCTTTTATTTCTCTCGAAAATTCGAGCCGTCGATGCTCCAGGAGAAAGGAGAGACTGAGGGAGAAGAGAGGGAAGCTAGGGTTTTCGGAGTGGGTGGGTTCGTGAGAAACTTAGGGAAGATGAAGGAAAGAAGAAGAGAAGAAGAACTAAGGAAGAAAGAGATTCTTTTTAGAAATATTGATTACATCCTATTTGTCTCTCTTTCACTCTATTTATACTATCTTCTTCTTATCTACTAGATCTACTACTTTATAATTTTCAAGAAGTTCTTTTCTATTTTTTACGGTTACTTTTTGTTACAAGAACCAGATCTCTTTCTATTAGGGCTAGGGTGGAGTACTTCTTATTTTTTTCAATTAGTTTATTGCTGTATTTGTAGCTGAGTTGTGAAGATCATTTTTTGCTTCTTGTTTTTAGTTATCTGTTATTTGTTGTAGTCCTGTCTCTCAAGTTATTATTGTGAAGTCCAATAGCTTCTCTCGATATTGTTGTAGATCTACTAAATGCAATAACTTTTGTTATTCTAGCAATCTAATGTTGTGTTGTTAACTTTGTTGAAAGTTGTTAATATTTTACTAGTCTTGTATCGTAATTCTCGATTGGATTCTTGATCCTCTTATAGCCTTGTATCTTTTCAGTCTTTCTTTAATTTTCTTATAATGACTTATGTCTTGAAATTTCTTATTTTACTGAGTAAAATCCTTCAGCCAATTTGGGGCTTTTCTGTGCCTTGTATTTTTGATGTTATTCTATGAATTTGGGATCACATCACATTATTTTCAGCTAGAAAATATAATACATTGGATTGATAAAACTAGAGCCAGATTGATGGAGTGATATAATAAATACTATTTTGTGCTAACATGTTCCACATCAAAACAGAGACCACAACCTGAATAAGTTGAGATTTATTAAACAAAAAAACACGATATTTTATTTTTTTTTTATCTTATTTAATTTTTCCTATCTAACCAACGAGCAATAGATATTTAGAAAAAACATATCGTGAAGTTAATCCGACATAAACTTTACTCATAACGTGCTCCTTCATGAATTTATACAGAAGAGAAATGCTACAAAAAGTACATTGAACCTTACATTATCATATATTGGCAAAAAAAAAAGGATACCAACACAAAGTCGAATTGTGTCTTAAAGCAAATTTAGGTGATTAGGTTACAAGCTTATGCTCACAAAGTTGAAGCTTATAGAATAAACTTTATCACTCTGATAAAGCACTTATATGTTTCAAAAAAAAAATATATTCAAGGTAGTAAAAGTTTTTAAACTTTTGAAAGTCCCTAGTTAATCAATCTCCCTAAAAGAAAATGCATAAATTTTAAAAAGCAACTACTTCAGAGAAAGAAACTCAAGATTATGATAACAGGTTGCAACTATATTTAAGGTAGAAGAAAAAATACGAACACCTTGACCATAAATGATAAAACTTCTATATGGGCCTCTTTGCAACAAGCCTTTATCTTACTATGTAGGGTTAGCTACATGAATCATTTTCTCCAATGTGTCCTATTCTCATTTAATCCTAATAAATTAAGGTCAATTTTTACACTTGCTAACCAAGTTTTTTTAGATCTACCTCTACTTTTCTTATCATGGGCCAATTCTAAAAAAATCTAATCTCTTAACTAGGTCATCAGATGGTTGGCATTTTATATGACCAAACCATCTAAGACAACTCTTTCTAATCTTATTTATCATTGTCGCTACTCTAACCTTATTACGTATATATTCGTTTCTCATTTTGTCTATAAGTGTAAAACCACTCATCCACTTAAGCATCCTCATCTCTACAATGCTTAATTTTATATTTATTTTTTATTGGCCAATATTTTGCGCCATAAAGCATTGCAAGTCTCACCACCATCTTATAAAAATTTCCTTTGAGCATAAGAGGTACTTTTCTATCACACAACAAGCCCAATGCATTCCTCAACTTCAACCATCCAACTTGATTTCTACTAATAATATCCCCATCTATATCACTATTATTTTGAACAAAAGACCTGAGATTTGTAAAATGTTCACTTTATTTAATGACTTATCACTCATTGTCACTACTCCTCCATTAGAAATTTTATAACTAACGTTACACGCTATGTATTTGAATTTAGATCTACTCAACTGAAAGCCTTTAGACTCTAAGATTGACCTTCATATTTCAAGTTTTTCTTGAACTCTCTCTCTAATCTTTTCAACAAAAAGAACATCAGCAAAAAGTATACACCAACACACATCCTCTTGTAAATGTCTAGTAAGAACATCCAAAACTAAAGCTAAAAGAATTGGGCTTAAAGCTAATCCTTACTGTAATCTAATTGAAATAGGAAAAATATTTGGTCAATCCTCCTCATATTTAAACACAAGTGATAGCTTCAATATACATATCCTTAATGCCTTGAATGTAGGTAATGTTAAATCCCTTCATTTTAGAACTCTACACTTCTTTTGGAACTTTATTGTATGCTTACTCCAAATCAATAAATATCATATATAGATCCTCCTTACTCTATACTTCTCCATCAAACCTCTTACCAAATGCATAGCTTCCATAGTAGAACTACCCATCATAAATCCAAACTATTTTTGACAAACTTTGTACCATATCGTAATCTATGCTCAATTACTCTCTTCCATAATTTTAATGTATGGCATTAACTTAATTTCTCTATAATTTGTACACTCTCTTGTACATCACTTTAGGAGAAATTCCACTTGGGCTAAGATCACCTTCAATAAGCACTCCAGAAGGTAAACAATTTTGCTTGATGGCAGAGAAATTAGTCAATCAGGTAATCACTACTCTAGTTTTTCAGCAGTGTTCAAAACACCAAGCCTAGTATAGAATTTTTCATTATGCTTTTGGAAGAATGAATTTGTGAGAAAGCATACTTTAATATTTAAATTTTCCAATTGCACTAGAAATATAAAATTTAAATTTTCCAACTGCACTAGAAATGTATTTTGAGTCAATAAAGACCAGATAGATGAGTAGCATAGTTTGGAGTTCCATGGGATCTTCAGTAATTCCCATGCCGATTGGCCTTAAGCAATGTTTGAGTTGTTTGATGCTTGGTGACAACAGTAATAATCAGATTTGGCTATGGAAGTTTGATGACTAGTTTTTAGTTAATTTTTTATCTGTTTCTCCCAATGGCGTGTGTCTCTATTTATCCCATGACTCAAAGGTCTATATCAACGAAAGTGAAGATATTCATATAGTAGGCTCAAAAGCATTTCAGCTTGAGTATAGTCAATACAAAGATGACTATACATCACAATCTTCTCAAATATAGCAAAATAAAACAATTTTGGCAGATTATCAAGTCTGGAGAGTTACTTTAGCCCTCTATTTTCTTAGGAGAAATCAAAGAATTTGCAAAATTCTTGTTAGAGCTAGCTAATTTATGCATGTGTTCTCCATAGTGGGTCTTGGTTGGGACGAAATGATCTCATTTCCGTAAATAAATCAATCGTGATTAAATTTTGAAAAGAGTCTCCTAAGTGATAAAATACACAATGGGCCTGAAGATGAAAAAAAAGTCTTTAAGCGAGAACTGTCGGAAAATGTGTTTTTCTTCCCCACATATGTTTTCTCTCAGATCTCACTCGTGTTCTTAAGGTATCTCGATTTCTCCTTCATCTAATCCCTCGTGACCTTCTTTCCCACTATTGTGTTTCTACATTTTACTCGAGGTATTTTCCATCCCTTTCACCATAAAAAAATAAACTAATTAGCATCCAATTGCAAACAATAAAAAGAGAGGAGAATCTCTACCCAGGGACAAAGAAATAGGTATAAGAAATCATCCTGCTTAATGGTTCCAAGAAGAAGATTCATGAGCTTCTTTTTGCCCATGTCTGGAACCCTATCGAAATGCTTGTAGTGGCATGCAACCTTCATACTCCTCCTTCTCAACAACCCTTATGTTGGCTTGTAAAATAGAGTGTCGGATGGTGCATACATTCCATTTTAATGAAGCTGCCCGATAACAGTAGACTATATCAAGGCATAGAATTTATGTGCAGAGAATAACATTATCTCCAACGAGTTTGTCGATAAGTGATTCGCAAGAAAAAGATAAGTTTAAGGCATTACGAGAAGGGTAAGCGGCGGTGGATAAGTGGAGGCCATTCTAGTTGAAGGGAGAGTTCGTTCTTCCCAAGTTGTCAAGATAGGTGCATGAATCGGGTGAGAGATTGGGATAGAGGTATGGTTTATGGAAAATGAGTGGACTTTGGCAACCACACGATTGAATTTGTCTCCATGGTTTTGTTATCCATTCCTTCTTTTTCTTCCTTCTTAATAATGGCAATGTTCACGAAGTTACCGATAGATATTTGGTTACCTAAAAAAAATATAATGTAAAATGAATGTTATAAAAAAAATATAGTGGGTATTTGGATTATTTTAGGATTGTTTGATTGAAAACTTTATAAGTACATGTATTTTTTTTGATAAAATAAATATAATGTAAAGTATTTTTGAAGTTATGAGCAAACGTTGGCGACAGTCAAAATATTTTATACTGGCCGATGTATTTAGAATTCGTCTAAATCGGGTGAATTCCAAATACACTAAAAATGATCATTCTAATGCATTTCAAATATACTATAAATGCATTACAATTGTACTTTGCACCATACCAAATACTCAAAAAGTTAGATTTCTTGCATTCGATTTACTATATACTCTAAATGCAGTAACTAAATAGCCCCAAAGTTAATTTTGAGGTTATTGAAATTATCTGAGACTATTATTAATGAATAGATATAACTCTTAGATTCTTTAAATCTATAAACCTTCTTCCAAGTCTACTCATGTGTAAAATGATGATTTATTTATATATTTGAGTGATATTTTGATTAATTTAGTTGAAATGATGAATAACTCTATCAAGGGGACTTGTTATTTAATGATGTAATTTTTTTAAATATTTATTTATTTTAATGATAAATAGAATTAAACAAATTTGGGTTTATTTGATTATTTTAGTTTAAATGAACGTTTCAACTCAAGATTTAGAGATCATTTGAATTTTAAAAATTTTAACTATACTTTTAAGTATTTATTATAATAAAATTTGGATCCAAGCTTGATTTGGCAGCTTTTTTATTGGTGATGAATCAAATAAATATATGCTAAAAACTATTTAGCTATTACAACATTTAAAATTGAAAATATTTTGAGCATCTAAAAAAAACTAATGAGATTATATAATCACACTCTTCATCAAGTAATTTAATATAAAATATTTTCTTGAAATAAAAAAAATGAGTGAGGGTCTTCTAATCAACTTTAATTTGAATAATATTAAAAGGTTTAAATTTATTTATAATTAATAATATAAGAGTTGATTAACTATTTATATAATGCATCTATTTCAAAAATAATAATTTTTTTACAATTTATTACCACAATTTTCATTATGATATTTCAACTCAAATTTATTTATTTTTTTGTTTTTTATCATTAAATAAATTTAATCACAATTAAAATGAAAATTGGCATAGGGAAGTATTAGTGTGCCCTAAAAGTGTGGATTTGATGGTTAGCATTATGTTAGACCCCATTTCTCTCCTTTAAAAAACAAAAAGATTTGCATGCATAGCCCCAAAAATTTATTTATTTACATATCTAATATTAAATTTTTGATATTTATATTTTTAATACTTTACCTATACATAAAAAAGTATATTCTCTTTAAAAAAAATATAATAGTAATGATATTTTTGATGTTATGTTAAAGATTTGAGTGCTATGCATGTAAATATTAAATTTTAGGTGTTAGATATATAAATACATAAAAATTATGTAGATGTCCTAGAAATAATAGAAGTTATAAGAATATTCTCATCATATAGAAAAAAAGCTAGAAATTACAAGATAGTGCTTTTATTTAATCAAAAAAAAAAGCTATTTTCTTGAGTGAGGATTGTGTCAATGCTAGCACCCAAAGCATTAATTTCCATGATATAAGGAAGTGTAAAATTAAGAAAGGCCATAATAATAGTGAGTTTGATAAGAGATTTAAGGTAGTAAATGAGACATCCTTAGCTATAAAAAGAATTTGTCTTTTACAACAAAGCATTAAATTGATAAGGAGATAATCTATTAATCTTAGAAACTTGTGTAAATACTTGACTTGCTATTAAGAGCCAAATACTATCGAAGAAACTTGTGAATCAACTAATTATGTAAAATTAAGCATAGATAAAAATGATGAATATTAGTTGGTGATGATTTCCAAACTAAGGTGCGATGGTTAACATTTGCTTATGGCAATCCTTCAGGATGTGTTGGGTCTATGGTGGAAGATGGAAGATTATTCTCAAGTAGAATCCACTTAAGTAGAAAATAAATCGATAAAACTCAATTACATGTGTTATGGCTAATGCCCAAGGAAGAGATCAAATAATAGGTTTAACTATAAACTTCTAAGTAAAATGTTAATATTTTTATATTTTTTATTTTTCATCTAGAAACTTTTATAATTGACTTTGATATAAAGAGACATTAAAAATGATTTGGGACTTATTATTCATAAATACAAACTCTATTTCCTCTTATTTTCTCTTTTTATTTTTTCTACAAATATCTTAAGCCAAGAGTCTTATAATTTCTATAAATATAACTTGAAATGCTTTATAATTTTAATTATTAAATAAATTATTTTTGAAATATTGATCTTTGTTAGCTTGGTGCTTTTGATTTATGTTTGCCTCAAATTTACTTTTTCTAAATTAACAAAGCTAGTCTTAATAATTCTATCATTATAGCAAACCAAAATCCCTTAACATTCCACTAAAAAATTCTTGATCGTTTCTTTTGATATTAAGGTAAAGATCAATAAATTTTTATATATCTTCATCTCATTGAAAGGCTACTCATAACCATCAATACTTCTTCAAATACAATGAAGATTAGTATTCATGTCTTTCAAATGTGATATAAAGTATGTTTAGGGTTGCTGCAGTGATATTAAAATGCAATAATGAAGCTGTTGCAGAATCTATGTTCTACCAATCATCATATTTTATTAAATCAAATTATAAAATATAATATTTTTATAGTAGATTCTTCAAAATATAGCTAAAAAGTAATTTTCAACTTTCTAAATATTATAAGATGAGGTATCAATTTTAAAAGCTATTACTTTTAATTTATTTAATTTTTGCAATAATCTATACATTATATTTATTATTTATTTTAGTTTATATAAAATATTATATCGAACAAAATTTTTTCTCATAATCATTTAAAACTTTTTTTTTACTTAGATCAGATGATTCCATCAAAAGCAAAAGTCAAATTAACTCAAATTTGAGTAGCTCATAATCTTATAAAATCTTCTTTAAAATGAATATAAACGAATTTAATGTAACAATAATTTTAATATTTTTATTCATTCATATATCGCATTAGCTATTTTTTCTCATTTACATGTATGGAAAAAAACTAAAAGCCATGCTTGCCATTGATGGCCTGAGGAGGACCATATGATGACTCTTTACTGTAATCATAATTCTTTGTTGAAAGTCATCTTTAAGTCCCACAACCTTAGATGAGATATAGGAAGCTACCACTGTTGTATAAATAGCATTCCTAATGCAATGTGTAACCATACTTATCTGGACGGGGTTAGCTGACGATCAAAAAGGCTGGCTGCCTAGGTTAGTGGCCACCATTGCACATATAGGTGGTGCGGCGTATGTCCCCAAGCTTCATGTTAATATCGTGTTTATTAGTAGCTATGTGAATAGTGAATGAGAATTAGCCATCTAAATTCTTTAATCGATTTAGAACTCAAGAAAATTTTATATTAGAAGACGAACGGGAAAAATTGAAAAGAAACTGACATACTAGAGTGGATTAGTTGATATACTGATTTTAAAATAATGAAGTCCTAAATAGGGGATAAACTTAGAAGCTACCGCTCAAAGAGCTATAATCATCCTAGAGAGTAAATCCCTTGACTAAGTACAACCCACATAATAAAAGAAAAAGAAAATACCAAAGAAAGCAAAAGATACTCATGAGTAAACAGCAAAGCTAGCCCACAACAACGAATGTTGGGGTTGAAGAAGTTTATACCTTGAGAAAGAAATAACCTGCAAGAGATGAACACGGAATTTGCAAACATCTAGAAAGAAGGTTAGCACTGTTCAAGTGATATGAGATAAAATGAAGGTAGAAATAGAAAAATTGAGAGAGAGAAAGAGAGTTGTGGAAACAAGCTCATAAGATCACAACTTGGGTAGCCGCAATATGTGCATCCAAATCAAAGGAAGGGATACAAAGGCTACTACTAGCCAAAGAATTGGTGAAATCAACCATCCATAATAGCCTACAAACCGGGAAACAACCCATCCATTGGATGAGAGTGTTAAAAAGAAAGATACCAAAGTATATAAAAGCCACATACAGGAGAAAGCCACAGATACAAAAGATAAAGGGAAGGCAACATTCCTTTATCAACAGGAAAGCCCAAATAATGCCAACAGATATCCAAATGCCAGCCCACAACAACCCAGCTAGGGGCCATTCGATAGAGATATAAATCAAACAGGTTCAGAAGGATAAATGAGAGCATCCAAGCCCAGGCATGCTTGCATGATTTCAGCCAGCTATATACAGTTCAAAAAGAACACAACATACCAAAAGTTGTGAAAACATCCATACAGCAAAGCCATAATAATATGGTAAAAAACTAGCTGATACAAACCCTCAATCCAGGCATAAATCTTTCACAATAGGGAATCTTAAAAGCAAATACCATAGTTGACCAAACAGTAGCTAATCGCACAAACCAATCAACAAACTAGCCACCATAACTTCCTAGTGAACAAGAGACCAAAAACCAAAAAGTGAGCCTAATAGAAATTAATATAGGGAATGCCGAAACATCAAGCAGACCACAAAAGAAAGAGGAGATATCTCCAGTGGGTACAATAAGAAAAGGTGGGTGGATACAATCCTAGGCATTTAAGGAAGAGCACTAAAGCCAAACAGTAGATCATTTTAACCCAAATATTAGGACACGAAATAGCTATCCAATGATGGTGCTACAGCAAGATCTACCATTGGAATATAAAGAAAGGGCTGAAGGGAGATACATAAATAGAGCATGAAAAACAAAAAATGAAAAAGTAAGAGCAGCATAACCCCAATAGAATAGTAAAACAAGCCAATCGGGACTAATCAACAGCACCCAAATGCCAGTCGGACAAGAGAGGGGACAAGAGCAACAAACATGCCTAAGATGGGAGGCTAGCCCCACCCAACCAAAAGGTTGAACCAACCAGGTAATAAAGTTAAATTAAATATTTCTAACATAGGATAAACATGTTTTATCTAAATTTACAAGCCCCCGTAAGAAGGAAGGAATATTATCATTGGAGAATAAATTCACAGAAGAGGACTTTGCACCCCAATTAGCAAGGAAATCAGCATAGGAATTACCTTCATGATAGGTATGAAAGATATGATAATCAAGGGTGGTAAGAAGTCCCCTCGTATGGTTAAGTAAATAGAAAACTTTAACATTGCCATGAGCTCCTGACTTTAATAATTCCAAGAGGAGGAGAGCATCAATTTCAAACTAAATTTTAGAATCCTTTCCAATGCGCAACAATCCCATAGTGAAGACCATAAACAACAAAAGAAAAAGTCTTAAAGGAACAACAAAAGTAGAGATCACCTTTTCTATAATCTCTTAAAATTCCCCACAACCATAAGAAAGATCCATGGTATTTTAGTGACATGATAATTAGGCTTTATCTAATATATAAATTTATGAGTACGGAGAATAATCCCAAGGTTTAGGGCCAAATATTTAAACAATTTGAAACTAGAGGGAGTAATGAGATCAGCTTTAAAAAGAGACGTAATTTTACATTTGGCTCTATCAATAATACGCTGATAGTTCATAGGGATAGAAATGATGCTAAGCATCATAGTATCCCACCAGATATACCACAACAGAGTAGTAGCTAACACACCTTTGACATGGGTCCACTTGACCCAAGGTGGCCTAAATGAACAAATTAATTTAAACTTCAATCCAACCCAAATTGGATTGAATCACATTCAATACCTTCTACAATGATTATTGATCATCCTTTATTGACCAATTACCATTAATTGGGTTAAACTAAATTAATTTGATCACTTGATCCAAGTTGACCTAATTAGCCCATATGGACTAAAATGAACCAGATTTTATCCCAACCTTAATTAATTGAAATCAATGACTCCCATCAATCACAAAATGAATATTAAACATGGCTCAACCACCAATTGAATCCAACCAAGTCAATTTGGTCCCTTGACCCAAGTTGATGGCCAAATTGAGTCAAATCAAATCCTAATCCAAATTGAACCCAACCAATACCTTAAATCAATCAATCATGAGTATTGACCATGATCCAACCCTTAATTAAACCCAATTTGGTCAAACCAACCCAATTGACCCACTAAGTTAAATTTCATATAACTAAATCATTTCTTAATCCAAATTGATTCAAACTAACACCTATAATCATTCTCAAATGATCAATTGAACCAAAACCAACCCTCCACCCAAGCTAATTTGGTCAATTTGACCAAATTTGGTCAACTTAACCCATTTGATCCAAATGAACCCAACTGAACCAAATCTAAATCACCTCAAATTAAGTTAAATAAATTGCACCACTACATTCCAAATGATCATTTAAATACATCAAAACCCTTGGGTTGACCCAATTTGACCAATTGGTCAACCTAGAATTTATTTGACCCATATGGGTCAAATTGAAACACATCCAAACCAAGTCCAAAACCAAACTTGATATGATTCATCTTTGGGTCACCATGGGTTAGCTCAAGTTGACCCAATATATCGTGAACCAAGTTTGGGTCAAAACCCATGAACTAACCCACCCAAATGGGACAAAATATCTATTTGGATGGGCTCACCCACTTACAAAGCCATGGCAGCCACCTTTGGCCATTCTTGGACACTAGGACCCTTGATCCAACCTGACCCAAAGCTGATGGGCTAAGCCTTGGGTCATGAGAGGGTGAGTTTACTAATGGTACACCTTAACTTGGAGAAGGAGGTACACCCCATGCTATCCCATGTCATTGCCTCAGCCTCTCAAACACCTCCACCTCAACAGTCCACTGCCATCTCCAGCCACGTACCTAGGCTGGACGACTACCAAAGGCTGAGCCAATCTTAGCCTTTGGTTCACTTGGGGAGGACAGTATACTCCTCCTCATCCATTCAAACTACACAGAGAGCTTTCTCAGGATGTTCTGAGCGATCCCAAATTTTCCTTGAAATTTCTAGTACTCTCCATCACCGTGAGACCAACCACCGATTGAAATGGAGAGCCCCATCCATCCAACCTCATCTAATCTCCCCGAAACTCAAATTAACTCTTCCCTCACCTTCCCCTCATTCTGGCAAGTCAAAATGAATTGATCCTTGATCGATTTGATCACCGAAAGGCACTCCAAGACCAACTCTAACGAGCTTAATGGTGGCATTTGATCCACAAAGGAATCAGCGGCCGAGTTCTTCTACATAGAGCTTTGTCTCTTCAAGATGAAGCTACCTCAATATGCCGATCTTTAGCTCCAGTGAGATAAAATAACCTTAGAAAATCTCTTAGGTGTTGATCTTTTGAGAAGCAAAGTGTGATTTTATGAGATTTCCACCTTAGGATCTCCATAGATCTCCTCCTTGCATATTTCAGAGTCCATCTTGACATCCTACGAGCTCTAACAAGCTCGAAGTAAGTAGTAAAAGGAAGACGGTGTCTATCTTTCGTGCTCAAGGGACAACAGATCATTGGCCATCCGTTCCGTGTAATTATAATAGATGACTGTGATTTAATCCATAAATAATTTAATTTAATCCAATAAGAACCACTGGATAAATCTCCATCATTTGATCCGAAATTGGACAACAAAGATGAAACCATGTCCGCCGCCGTTGAGTCAACTACCACGTCGGATGTTTTAAACAACCTATCCCATGGTGCCATGTGGGAAGCGCACCTTCCATAGGTAGCCAGCCCCATTGATCGACAACTAACCCTATCCCAAGTAAATATGACCTAAACTATAAACTCTAAATCTAAATCTAATCCTTAACTCTATATCTAAATCTAATTCTAAATTCTATTCCTAAATCTAATCCTAATTTCTATACTCTTATACCCTATACTCCATACCTCGTCGAGCTATATATTTATATTTATAAGTATTATAAGACCATTATGAGAAAAGTTTTGGAAAAAAGGATAAAGAGAAAAAATATAAGGGAAAAATCTTTTAAAGTAATTTTTTTAGTTTTGGGTTTGATGGCTTAAGTTTATCATTTCTTTGATGAGAGTAGGTAGTTATTTTTATTCCATTTTATATTTTTTTACTCACTTGATCTAGCTCAAAATTTTTAACATCTATTTTTTTGCATCTTTAACATTTTATAAAGTTAGTAATTACCCATCTCAAATCTCACTTTTATTCTAAAATTTCATGCAAAGCACCCATCCAAATTAAGTAAGTTTAAGGCCTAATCTTGTTCCCTATCTCTTGATACCTACATAAATTTCACCAAATTTAATAATTTATTCTATCTCATAGTACACAATTTAAATTAATTACTCAAAATTATTTATAGTCATTTGTTCCATCTTAAACTCTTTTGCTAAATAGATATTCTAAATAAGATGTAATTAGCTCAATTTGGGCTATTCTTAGTAGTTTAACCATTATATCATACTAAATCTCTCAATATTCTCCTAAAAAACTAGCAATACCATCTTTAAAGATTAAGCTATAGATCCATAGTTTTTTTTCATCTCTTAATCTCATCCAAAGGCAACCCACCACCATCACCATTTCTTCAAATACAATTAAGATTGACATCATGCCTTGCAAATGTGATTTGGATGGCTCTTGACAAAAAAATTTTATATATTGTCTTATATGAAATCATTAAACCATGAGGGTGTTTATTTATCTCTAGTTGATTTTATCTTATAATTGTAGAAGTGTCATAATTTTATTTTTCAAAATCTCAAAATAATAAAAGAGTTTAATTTTATGGTTTAAATAAAATAAAACACATCCATCAAATCAATCTATTATCTAATTTAATTTACATATTATGTATTTTTAGAATATTTATATTTAAATCATAATCAATATAAAATATTAAATTGAAAACAATTTTTTATAATTGCATCTGCTCTAATAATTAGATAATTTAATTTTAAAAGATTTACATACACATTACACAATTATTATACATTTATATATCTAACAACCAAATTTTGATATTATTTATTCAACACATTCTTATATTTCAAAATGTGTATTTCACTTTAAAAAGGTGAATCATGATGATATTTTTGATGTGTTATACATATAAAAAGTAAATTTTAGATGTAAGATATATAAAATCATAAGAATTGTATGGATGGTATGAATGATAAATTCCCTTATTTTTAATGAGAACACAAATTTGATGTTATATGCTCAACATTAAAAAAATGAATTTTCTAATTTTATAATTAATGTAAGATGAGATATTAATTGCAAAATAAAGTTCTCCAAACTTATTTATTTATTCAATATTTTAATATAATTAATGTACTATATTTTTTTATTTTTATTTAGTTTATATAAAGAACTATATCCAACATAACTTTTTTCTCCTAATCATTTAAAAAAATTCAAAATAATCATTTAATTTTATGTTTGATCAGTTGATTTCATCTTGAGCTAAAGTCAAATTAACTTAAAATTGAATTGCTAATAATCTTATAAAATCTCCTTGAAAATGAATATAAAAGATAATATTATTTTAAATTATAATATAACAAACCATTTTAATATTTTTATTCTTTCATATATTTCATTTTAGCTAATCTTTTCATTTATACCTATGAACGATATCTAAAAATTCATGCTTAAATATTTCAATCATTCCAGATAATCTATAAATGCCTTTAAAAAAAGCCATATAATGATGATTTTAATCAGTCCAAATAATCTTGATGGCCTAAGGAGGACCGTCCGATGGCTCTTTATGGTAATTATAAATTATTTGCTGCAAGCCATCGTATTAGTCTCACATCTCAATTAAAGGAAGCTATCCTTTGTTTCTACAAATAGCATTTCTGCACGAATATATAGCTCGACAGGTATGGGGTATAGGGTATAAGAGTATAGAAATTAAGATTAGATTTAAGAATAGATTAGATTTAAGTATAGAGTTTAGGATTAGATTTAGATTTAGAGTTTATAGTTTAGGTCATATTTACTTGGGATAGGGTTTGTTGTCGATCAATGGGGCTGGCTCTTATGAAGTTGAATGGTATTGCATTTGTTAATTAATTTTATTAGAAGGATATTTTCATATTTATGGTTATGTATATTTATTTAATTAAAATTTTTTTAATGTATTTAGTTATTAATTTTATAATTATGTGATTAGCATCAGTTAGTAATAAATAAGATTATAATGAGGATGTGAATTGCATGTGCATATATGCGGAGAAAAATGTGCTACAATAACGTAATCTTTAATATGGCTGTGTTTGGAAATTATTTAAATTATCTAAATAATAGATAAATTATTAAAAAATAATTGAGTTTATGTTCAAATTTTCTAAAAATCAATTAAGTTTATAATAATTTAAATATTTTTTTTATATAAATCCACCTAAAACTCCTAAATTCAAGTGTGAGGTGATGTGCCTATTAGATAATTCAATGCTCTTAATTATGAGATTGAGGAAGTGTAGATTGTTGATCACTTTATATTATTTTTATTATAAATTTATGATGAATGTCAAATCCTTTCAACTTGTGCTATCATTCGAGCTAAACCCTAGAAGTTAAATCAACCACAAGTGTTCCATGTAAGGGTTCCATGATTAAGTTTTATGTACTAATCAATGATTTGATAGTTTAAGTTTACTTTGTTAAGATTAATTTTAGTTAATTTAAAGGGTTTAAATTTATGTTTCATTAGGTTAAGGTTTAGTTTGGTTTGAAGTGAAGATTATGTGATATTTATTTTATTTAATTTAGGATTCTATTAATGAGGATTTAAATATTATTTTATTTTAAAATTTAGCTTAATATTTTATTTATTGAAATTTAACTTTAATAAATTCAATTATTATTGGTTTTTAATGACTTGTTAAATCCTAATTAAGTGACTTTAGATTTATATGATTTTAAAGCCTGAAAATGTTTATTACAGTGTTCTAATGTTAATTAAATTTCTTAAGCTCAAAAATATTTAAATTTATTACTTAACTTTACAAAGTGCCAATTAAATAATTGAAAAAATGAATCATATTATAATCTATGCTCAATTACTCTCTTCCATAATTTAATGCATGACACATTAACTTAATTTCTCTATAAATTGTACACTCTCATGTACATCACTTTAGGAGAAATTCCACTTGGGCTAAGATCGCCTTCAATAAGCACTGCAGAAGGTAAACAATTTTGCTTGATGATAGAGAAATTAGTCAATCAGGTAATAGGTACTCTAGTTTTTTGCCGGTCAAAAACAGCCTAGTTTAGAATTTTTTGACTATGCTTTTGGAAGAATGGATTTGTTAGAAAGCATACTTTAATATTTAAATTTGATAATTGCACTAGAAATGTAAAATTTAAATTTTACAACTGGACTAGAAATATACTTTGAGCCAATAAAGACCAGATAGATGAGAAGCACAGTTTGACAGTTCCATGGGATCTTCAGTAATGCCCAGATCTATTGGCCTTAAGCAAGGCTTGAGTTTTTGATGCTTGGTGACAACAGTAATAATCAGGTTTGGGTATGGAAGTTTGATGACTAGTTTTTAGTTAAAATTTTTTATCTCTTTTCTCCTTGTTCGGTTGGCCTCTTCAATTGGATCAGGAAACTGCTTCTAACACTAGACCTTCTATTTCCCGGATACTTATTGAGCTGGATATAATTAAAAAATATCCTAAGGAAATTTGGTTAGGATCAAAAAATTATGGTTATTTACAAAAAGTGGAGTTTAAAAACTTTCCTGTATTTTGTTCTCATTGTAAAATTCATGGGTATGGTATTGTTGAATGCTTTGTGGTTCACCCACATCTAAAGAAACATTTTGTTGTACCTCCTAAAGCTTCTCCATCTCTTAAGGCTCATTTGATTGTATCACAAAATGTTATGGTCACTAATACACCCTTATATATGTCGGCGGTCATTGCTTTGAGATTCTTATTCCACAACCCGTCTATGGTCAGTAAAAGACACATGCTAATAATGATGTGATTCCTTCTAATGGAAATCACTTACAATGCAATATTGTTAATGTTTTAGTAGCTTTGAATCCCCTATGGTTGTCGATTCCCTAAATAATGCAAATTCCCTTAACTCTGTGTCACCCTTAACCAAAGGTAAAGTGAATGACCTTGTAGGAATGGCTGATGTGCAATATTTAAAGATAGTTTCTACTCTTGATTTAGGTATTTTTGTTTTGCCACTTCTAATCCTTCTTGTGCTTCTTCTTCTAACCTTGACCAAATTCCAAATCCGTCTTTACATCATAATAATGATTTGGAAGAAGGTGAAGTGGCCTACAATCCCCTGGTGCCTCTTTTTGCCAAGAAATTTACTGATCATTCATTATATGACGGTGACGCTGTGGATATGTCCAACAAATTTTAGACAGTTATATAAAAGAAAAACAAATCCTCTAAATTTAAATTTTCTAGCTTTGCCAGAGTTACTAAATCTGGCTCCTCTTACCAAAAATTAATGGTTTCTTTCCTTATTTGGAATGCGAGAGGGATTGGTACCCTCTCTGTTCATAATACAATTAGTAATTTAGTTCGAGCCCATAATATTT
The DNA here is from genome assembly GCA_021442155.1 of Cymbidium sinense. Lineage (NCBI taxonomy): Eukaryota > Viridiplantae > Streptophyta > Magnoliopsida > Asparagales > Orchidaceae > Cymbidium > Cymbidium sinense. The sequence goes on along the minus strand of CM038221.1, from coordinate 135,217,969 downwards.
CTTTCTTGGCCATTTTGGAACCCTTTATCATACCTTCTAACATTTATTCTCTTGCTAGAATGATTGGTTTTGATAATTTCTTTGCTAACTTGAGTAATATAATTTAGATTTTTTGGAGAAGTCCTTTTATTTTACATGTTCTGCAGGATTTACACCAGGTTGTAAATGTTAAAATCATTTATGATAATTGGTGTTTCTTTGGATCTTTTGTCTATGCTTCTTGCAATAGGTATGGTAGAAGGATCCTGTGGGAAGATCTAGTTAATTTCTCTTCCTAGGTCAATGCTCCCTGGTTTGTGGGTGGGAACTTTAACACTATCTCTTCCTCATCTGAACGAGTTGGTGGTAATATGCCTAACCTATTCTCCATGGAGGATTTCAATAACATGATCCTGGATTGTCACCTTAATGATATTGGATTTATTAAATCTCATTTCACCTGGAATAATCACAGACTGTGACAAAGATTAGATAGGATCCTGTTTAATGATCTATTGATCAATCTTTTTCCTATTGAACATCTCAATAGAACCTTATCCGACCATTCCCTTTTGCTCATCTCTATCAAGGCAAGTGTGGATATACCCTTTTCTCATATTCCATTCCGGTTGCAAGATATGTGACTTATGCATGATAGATTTTTGGAGGTGATTGCTAGTAATTGGGGCAAACCTCTCCATCTTGATTATTCTATTATCGGGATGATGAGATTATGGCTTAAATTAAAAAGGCTTAAACAATGCCTTAAATGGTGGAACAAACACTACTTCAAAAATCTTTTTACCAACATCAAAGAATTATAACATGAGGTTATAGTTTTAGAAGCCGCTTCCATTAATGATCCTTCCAAAATTGTCCTATTAAACTAAGCCAAAGATAGGCTAACATGCTACCAAGACATAGAGGAGACCTATTGGAGGCAAATAAAATGGATATCTGATGGAGATAGAAATACCAAATATTTCCATGTAATGGTTAAAAAGAAGAAGGCTCTCAACCACATTAAAAAAATTAAAACCAATGATGATAGCTGGTGTACTGACAATAAGGAGCTTGCTGAGTCTAGTGTTTCTTTCTTTACTGAGCTCCTTAATAAAATGTGAACTATGATGAGATAGGGAACAAGATTAGGCCTTAAACTTACCTAATTTGGATGGGAGCTTTGCATGAAATTTTAGAATAAAAGTGAGATTTGATATGGGTAATGACTAACTTTATAAAATGTTAAAGATGCAAAAAAAAAAATAGATGTTAAAAAATTTAGAGCTAGATCAAGTGAGTAAAAAAAATATAAAATAGAATAAAAATAACTACCTACTCTCATCAAAGAAATAATAAACTTAAGCCGTCAAACAGAAAACTAAAAAAATGACTTTAAAAGATTTTATTAAATAATTAAAGTTATAAAGGATTTTAGTTTATATTTATAAGCATTATAAGACCATTATGAGAAAACTTTTGTAAAAAAAGGATTAAGAGAAAAAACATAAGGGAAAAAGGGGTTAGTAGCTATTAATAAATGATGAGTACCAACATGTAAATTTTACAACTTTTTTATGACAAATCATACAAACTTTTGATTAAAAAATAAAGATGTAAAAATATTAATATATAAATTATATTTCAAATAGTCTAAATTATGCGCTCTATATTGGGCATTTGTTTGGTAAATGTGGCTGGACTTATTCTTTGATCTTTTTCTTTATTTTATTCTTAGCACTTATAGTTGAGTTTTAAATATGATTTTTTTACACATATAATGTGTTACACCAAATTTTTATTTAGAGAATGATCTTCCATCTTCCACTACAGACCAAAACACAACAATGAATAGTCAATATTAATAACTACACTTTAAATAGGCAATGGAAGTAATCCTCTCAAAGGAAAAAACAACCCATAGCTTTCTTCAACAAGAAGCCCAAGTTATGCGTGCAATAAGTTTTAAGTTATGTATATAAGCTTTTGCTATTACCATATTAATCTACATATGATGCTAATATCTTATTAGGCACTAATTTCACCATTAAGATTGACTAATATAGCATATGTGAAATAAAAAAATCAAAAAATTTAAACTCCAAAGCATCATAAATTTTAGTTAAATTACTTGGATTTGATTAAACCATAAAATATAACTTAGGTTTCTCTAATAAGATTAGTAATGCCTTATTAGATATTAATGAAGAAGTTTTATTATTTTTTTGTCTTTTATAAACTTCTCTATTAAAAATTCTTTTGCATCATAAAGCCTTTTATGCATGCTACTACCATAGATTCAATGATGTGTAAATTGTTGAAGTCACTCAAGATAAGTTTAAATAAGTTTTCAACCTATACATATAAAAATGATTTTTTTATTTTTAAATGAAAAAATTATGGTTTCTGTAGTATTTAAAGGAACATCTAATTCCTTTTATTTAAAATAATTTTCATTCAATTGATTTGAAGTTGATTGATCTTGTATATGGACTCATTATTGAAAAAATCCATTTACAAGTGGTTTGAAGTCAAATGGATTTTGATCCATTTGAAAATTTCATATTCAAAGGAAGAATATAAATGGGTCTTGGGTTTGATTTTTGATTTGAGTTTTGATTGTTTGATTGAGGTTTGGATTTATATATGAGCTCATGATTGTAGGATTGATTCAACCATGAGATAAAATCAAGGGTTTAGCTTGATTTGAAAGTGATTTGGCTAAGTTCAAGATTTTGACTTGAAAGATTTAGATTGGATTTTGAATGAATTTGAGTTTGATTTTTGGAATTGGTTCTAATTGTTTGAATTTATATTTCATTTATATATGTGAATATAAATGATAATATAAATGAATCATGAGAAAATTTTAAGAATTTGGAGTTGTTTAATCATGATTTACATTAAATCCATTAAAGAGAATTTAAAGGATTTAAGTGAATTTTTAATTTGAGATTTAATTTTTGAATTGAATTAAATTGATTTATATTAATATTTCATTGATATATATGAATATAAATGAGAATATAAATAAGTTTTGAAAAAATTTCCATGACTTTGATTAGGTTTGATCAAGTTTTAGGTTAAGTCCATTAAAGGGAATTTCAAGATTTTAAATTTACAATTTAATTTTTGCTTTTGATTGGATCGATTTATTTTTGTATTCCATTTATATATGAGAATATAAATGAGAATATAAATAAGTTTTTAGAAAATCCCATGAATTTGAATAAGTTTGATCATGGTTTAGGTTAAATCCATTAAAGGGAATTTAAAGGATTTAAGGGAATTTCAAGGTTTTAAATTTGGAATTTAATTTTTGTCTTTGATTTGATTGATTTATATTTATATTTATTTTATATATGAGAATATAAATGAGTATATAAACAAGTTTTGAGAAAATCCCATGATTTTAAATAGGTTTTATGAAGGTTTAGGGTTGATTTTAGCTAAGTCCTTTAATGGAAAATTAAAGGGACTTAAGAAAATTTTCTTGAATTGATTTGGAATTTTGATTTTGATTTGATGAGTTTGAACTTATATTTCATTTATAATTGTCAATATAAATGAGAATATAAATTGCTCATGAGAAAATATCAAAGGTTTGAATATGTTTAGATTGTAATTTTGGTTAAGTCCATAAGGGAAGCTTAAGGACTTGGTAAAATTTGGAATTAAAAATTTTGATGAATCTTGATAATGGGTTTCAATCATGTGAAGTTGATTTAAATTTAAAGAAAATCAAATATAATTGATTTGGAGTTTTACTTGAAAGAAGGAAAGCAATGAATTGTTTAAGCTAAAGGGTAAGAAAGTTTTCCTAACACCCTTAGGGCATGACCTATTTCTATGGCTAACTTTTATAAGTCTTCTAAGGCTAAGGGAGTATCTACCTAATCACTAGATGTGTCTTAAGACTAAGGAACTATTAAAGTCTAAGAGGAGTCTTATGCCTAAGATGGAGGGGTTGAGAGCTCATTCTAAAAATGAGGTCAACAATTATATAAGAAAATTTATGCATTTTAGTGTATTAATGACATTGGAATTTAATGAACTTATGTATTAGATTTTTCTCATCATAACACTCTATTTTGATTATAAATACTTAATTAAGGATTATTTAATTCTTTAAATGGTATCATAAACTTTTGGTTGTATATTGAAGTTCTTGATTTAAGAATCGTGATTTTCTTAAAGATGAAAAAAAAAGTAAAACATAATTATTCTCAATTTAATTGGCTATAATTTCTTCAATTGGCTGTTATTGTAGACTAAAATAGTGATTATTTTTGCTTATTTTCTTAAATTGATTATTTTGTTTATAAGTTTTATTTTTAATTTTAAAAATAAAATTATTTCTCGAAAAATTAAATAAATATATTTTTATGTGTTCACTTAAAATGCTTTAGCTTGAAGGATTAATTATGATAATAGATTGTAAAACCAAACGACTATCTTAAGTATGTTTTTTAATTAAAATTTTGGATATGTAATCGATAAATAATTTTGAGAGATATAAATTCTATTTTTTTAAAGAAATTTGATGCTTCCCTCATTGCTATATATTGATTATATTGTTTACATAATTTTAAAAGTTTCTAGATGAAAAAAAAAATATAAAAATATTAAAACATAAATTATATTCAAAATACTTTATATTATGAGCTCTTTATTAACATTTTACTTAGAAGTTTATAGTTAAACCTATTATTTGATCTCTTCTTTGGGCATTAGCCTTAACACATGTAATTGAGTTTTAAATTTAAAATTTTTTTATCATCATGATGTTCTACTTAAGTGGATTCTACTTTAGAGAATAATCTTCCATCTTCCACCATAGACCCAACACATCCCTGAAGGATTGCTATAAGCAAATGTTAACCATCGCACCTTAGTTTGGAAATCATCACCAACTAATATTCATCATTTTTTATCTATGCTTAATTTTACATAATCAGCTGATTCACAAGTTTCTTTGATAGTATTTGGCTCTTAATAGCAAATCAAGTATTTACACAAGTTTCTAAGATTAATAGATTATCACCTTATCAATTTAATGCTTTGTTGTAAAAAGACAAATTCTTTTTGATAGCTAACTCAGATGTCTCATTTACTACCTTAAATCTCTCTACCAAACTCACTATTATTGGCCTTTCTTTATTTTACACTTCCTTATATCATGGAAATTAATGCTTTGGGTGCTAGCATTGACAAAATAACCCACATCAGCTAAAATCCCAACCAATTACACACAAAATCATCTGCAGGAATCATATAAATTAAAATCACACGTAAGTTTCGAAGCATGGCACTGTAGCATAATAAAATACAACTAATTTCATACTATAGAATGAGCCATCATAATCATTATTACTAAGTCTTATTCCAACTATTTATCGCTAGATAATTCTTATTTTTAATTTATTCCAGCCAAGTGACATGAGGAATTCAAATTAATAAGATATGGAGGATGTTGGTATTTTATACCTTTAATCCTTGAGTGAGAGTTTTGTCACTAGGTCCATGGGTTTTGAGCCATTATGTGGCCACAATATCGTTTCCAAGGGAATCTTTAGCATTTGTTCCACTACCACCACCAGCCCCACTGAATTTATTTTCAATGACAACATTAGAAACATACAAAATTATCAATATATCATGATCAAAACTTATTAGGATAGAACAAAATTTGTTCAAAATTATAAGACATTTGATATAAACTACCATACATTTAAATTTTGCCTCGTAAAACAAATGGCCTAAATTTTATACTGAAGGTCTTCTTATTTTGAACTAATGTCTTCCTATTCTGATTGATTTTTATATCAAGATAATCTGATAATTATTTTTTAGCTAGAAAATATAAGACATTGGATTGATAAAACTAGAGCCAGATTGATGGTGTGATATAATAAATACTATTTTGTGCTAACATGTTCCACATCAAAACAACAAAAGACCACAACTGAATAAGTTGAGATTTATTAAACAAAAAACACTATATTTTTACTTTTTTTTATCTCAATATTTAATTTTTCCTATCTAACCAACGAGCAATAGATATTTAGAAAAACATATCGGTGAAGTTAATCCGACATAAACTTTACTCATAACGTGCTCCTTCATGAATTTATACAGAAGAGAAATGCTGCAAAAAGTACATTGAACCTTACTTTACCATATATTGGCAAAAAAAAAGGATACCAACACAAAGTCGAACTGTGTCTTAGAAGCAAATTTAGGGCTGATTGCTAATAGGTTACAAGCTTATGCTCACAAAGTTGAAGCTTATAGAATAAACTTTATCACTCTGATAAAGCACTTATATGTTTCAAAAAAATATATATATTCAAGGTAGTAAAAGTTTTTAAACTTTTGAAAGTCCCTAGTTAATCAATCTCCTTGAAAGAAAATGCATAAATTTTAAAAAAGCAACGTGAGAAACTCAAGATTATGATAACAGTTGCAACTATATTTAAGGTAGAAGAAAAGTATACAAACACCTTGACCATAAATGATAAAACTTCTATGTCGGCCTCTTGCAACAACAAGCCTTTATCCTACTATGTAGGGTTAGCTACATGAATCATTTTTCTCCAATGTGTCCTATTCTCATTTAATCCTAATAAATTAAGGTCATTTTTTACACTTGCTAACCAAGTTTTTTTAGATCTACCTCTACTTTTCTTATCATGGGCCAATTCTAAAAAAATCTACTCTCTTAACTGGGTCATCAGACGGTTGGCATTTTATATGACCAAACCATCTAAGACAACTCTTTCTAATCTTATTTATCATTGTCGCTACTCTAACCTTATTACGTATATATTCATTTCTCATTTTATCTATAAGTGTAAAACCACTCATCCACTTAAGCATCCTCATCTCTACAATGCTTAATTTTATATTTATTTTTTATTGGCCAATATTTTGTGCCATAAAGCATTGCAAGTCTCACCACCATCTTATAAAATTTCCTTTGAGCATAAGAGGTACTTTCCTATCACACAACAAGCCCGATGCATTCCTCAACTTCAACCATCCAACTTGATTTCTACTAATAACATCCCCATCTATATCACTATTATTTCAACAAAAGACACGAGATTTGTAAAATGTTCACTTTATTTAATGACTTATCACTCATTGTCACTACTTCCCATTAGATCTTTTATAACTAAAGTTACATGCCATGTATTGGAATTTAGATCTACTCAAATGAAAGCCTTTAGACTCTAAGGTTTATCTTCATATTTCAAGTTTTTCTTGAACTCTCTCTCTAATCTTTTCAACAAAAGAATATCATCAGCAAAAAGTATACACCAACACACATCCTCTTGTAAATGTCTAGTAAGAACATCCATAACTAAAGCAAAAAGAATTGGGCTTAAAGCTAATCCTTGTTGTAATCTAATTGAAATAGGAAAATATTTGGTCAATCCTCCTCATATTTGAACACAAGTGATAGCTTCAATATACATATCCTTAATGCCTTGAATGTAGGTAATGTTAAATCCCTTCATTTTTAGAACTCTCCGAACACTTCTTTTGGAACTTTATTATATGCTTTCTAAATCAATAAATATCATATATAGATCCTCCATACTCTACTTCTCCATCAAACCTCTTACCAAATAGCATCCATAGTAGAACTACCCATCATAAATCCAAACTATTTTGACAAACTTTGTACCATATAATCTATGCTCATTACTCTCTTCCATAATTTTAATGTATGGCATTAACTTAATTTCTCTATAATTTGTACACTCTCTTGTACATCACTTTAGGAGAAATTCCACTTGGGCTAAGATCACCTTCAATAAGCACTCCGTAAGGCATTTGCTTGATGGGGAAATTAGTCAATCGGTAATCTACTCTAGTTTTTCAGTGTTCAAAACACCAAGCCTAGTATAGAATTTTTTATGCTTTTGGAAGAATGAATTTGTGAGAAAGCATACTTTAATATTTAAATTTTCCAATTGCACTAGAAATATAAAATTTAAATTTTCCAACACTAGAAATGTATTTTGAGTCAATAAAGACCGGATAGATGAGTAGCATAGTTTGGGTTCCATGGGATCTTCATGCCGGTTGGCCTTAAGCAAGGTTTGAGTTGTTTGATGCTTGGTGACAACAGTAATAATCAGATTTGGCTATGGAAGTTTGATGACTAGTTTTTAGTTAAAATTTTTTTATCTCTTTTCTCCCAATGACGGGTGTGCCTCTATTTATCCCATGACTCAAAGGTCTATATCAGTACACTGAAAAGTGAAGATCTTCATATAACTGGCTCAAAAGCATTTCAGCTTGAGTATAATCAATACAAAGATGACTATAAATTGCAATCTCTCAAATACAGCCAAATAAAACAATTTTGGCAGATTATCAAGTTTGGAGAGTTCCTATAGCTCTCTATTTTCTTAGGAGAAATCAAAGAATTTGCAAAATTCTTGTTAGAGATGGCTAAGCTCGGATTTATGCATGTGTTCTCCATAGTGGGCTCTTGGTTGACGAAATGATCTCATTTCCAGAAATAAAATCATCAATCACATTAAATTTTGAAAAGCAGTCTCCTAAGTGATAAAATACACAATGGGCCAAGATGAAAAAAAGTCTTTAAGTGAGAACTGTAATTGGAAAATGTGTTTTCTTCCCCACATATGTTTCTCTAGATCTCACATCGTGTTCTTAAGGTATCTCGATTTCTCCTTCATCTAATCCCTCGTGACCTTCTTTCCCACTATTGTGTTCCTACATTTTACTCAGGGTATTTTCCATCTCTTTCACCATAAAAAAATAAACTAATCATCATCCAATAAAAAGAAGGCTACCCAGAGGGACAAAGAAATATGTAGAGGAATAACATTATCTCCACCAGTTTGTAGATAATGTTCAAAAGAAAAGATTGGCTTGAGCATCGGCGATGGACCAATGTGGAGACTATATCAGGTGAATTTATGTAGAGTTTATCTCAAGATAGGTGCATAAATCTTTGGAGAGATTGAGATAAGAGAGGTATGGTTTATGAAATAGTGACTTTGTTTTCCACGGTTGAATTTGTCTCCATGGTTTTTATTATCCATTCCTTCTTTTCTTCCTTCTTAATGGCAATGTTCACTGAGTTACCAAAGGATATTTGGTTACCTAAAAAATATAATGTAAAATAAATGTATTATAAAAAAATATAGTGGGTATTTGGATTATTTTAGGATTGTTTGATTGAAAACTTTATAAGTACATGTATTTTTTTGGTAAAATAAATATAATGTAAAGTATTTTTGAAATTGTGTGCTTAAAGTCAAAATATTTTATACTGGCCGATATATTTGGAATTCACCCAAATCGGGCGAATTCCAAATACACTAAAAATGATCATTCTAATGAATTTAAAATACACTACAAATGCATTACAATTTTACTTTGCACCATACCAAATACTCAAAAACGTTTGATTTACTTTACACTCTAAATGCTGTAAACTAAATAGCCCCAAGTCTTGATTATTGAAATTATCTAAGACTAGTATTAATGAATGGATATAACTCTTAGATTCTTTAAATCTATAAACCTTCTTCCAAATCTACTCATGTGTAAAATGATGATTTATTTATATATTTGAGTGATATTTTGATTAATTTAGTCGAAATCGAATAACTCTACCAAGGGGACTTGATTTATTTAATGATGTAATTTTTTTAAATATTTATTTATTTTAATGATAAATAGAATTAAACAAATTTGGATTTATTTGATTATTTTAGTTTAAATGAACGTTTTTTGCTCAAGATTTAGAGATCATTTGAATTTTAAAAATTTTAACTATACTTTTAAGTATTTATTATAATAAAATTTGGATCCATGCTTGATTTGGCAGCCTTTTTTTTGGTGATGAATCAAATAAATATATGCTAAAAGCTATTTAGCTATTACAACATTTAAAATTGTAAATATTTTGAGCATCTAAAAAAAACTAATGAGATTACATAATCACACTCTTCATCAAGTAATTTAATATAAAATATTTTCTTGAAATAAAAAAAATGAGTGAGGGTCTTCTAATCAACTTTTAATTTGAATAATATTAAAAGGTTTAAATTTATTTAAAATTAATAATATAAGAGTTGATTAACTATTTATATAATGCATCTATTTCAAAATAATAATTTTTTTATAATTTATTACCACAATTTTCATTATGATATTTAAACTCAAATTTATTTATTTTTTATTTGTTTTTTATCATTAAATAAATTTAATCACAATAAATAAAAAAAATTAGCATAGAAGTATTAGTGTGCCCTAAAAAGTGTGGATTTGATGGCATACTGAACTGTAGCATTATGTTTGACCCCATTTCTCTCCTCACAAATTGATTAAAACAGAAAGATTTACATGCATAGCCCCAAAAATTTATTTATTTACATATCTAATATTAAATTTTTGATATTTATATTTTTAATAGTTTACCTATACATAAAAAAAAGCATATTCGCTTTAATAAAATAAAATATAATAGTAATGATATTTTTTATGTTATGTTAAAGATTTGAGTGCTATGCATGTAAATATTAAATTTTAGGTGTTAGATATATAAATGCATAAAATTATGAAGATGTCCTAATAATGGAAGTTGTAAGAATATTCTCATCATATAGAGAAAAAAGCTAGAAATTACAAGATAGAGCTTTTATTTAATCAAAATAAAAGTCCATTTCACATCCAAAATAATCATCTAAAATTACAATAAAACTAAGCCTTAAATGACAACAATTTGTTTATTTAAGAATTAAAACAATAATAAATTATTTAAAATTTAAAAAAATCATTTATTTTACTTTAAAATATTAAAATAAAATTTGAATCTTTTAATATTTTTAAACTTTTTTTACATAAATAGCATATTGAGCTACTTATGACACTCTTTTCAACTCTATCATGTATATATCAATACATATCAAATATGAATAGATTTTAGATAAAGGAAAATTCAAACTTTTTTGGGTGTTGATGAATAATTTAATTACTATTAATATTAATAATTAGAATATGATTTAAACTTAAAGATTTTTTATCAATTTTTTTCTTTGCAAAATATAAATACAACTAATGCTCAATTAAACTACTAATTTACACCATCCATTATACTTGCCGCTAACATGCTTTGAACTCCCATGTTTGCGACTAGGGTAAGAATGATGATGATGGCGAGTGATAAGGGTTAAATAATTATTGCTAATATGTTTGTTGACATCAATCATCGAACAAGACTTTCAAATCACTTTGACTCTGAATGCTAGATTAAAATCATTTGGGAGTTATTTGTAAAATTACCATGTAATCCAATAATTATTCTTCCTTTTATTTTGGTTCCAAGTAAATGTAATTCTGTAAAATTTCAGTTTCTTTTTTTAATTTTTTTATGTAAATGAAATACTCAAAATGAGCTATTTAGTTTTACATTATAAAATTTTTTTTTTTTCTTTTAGATGAGCAAAAAACATTTTTTCTTTTTTTAATTTATTTTTTTTAATTAAGAATCAATAATGTTAATTTTAACTTTAATTAAAATAAATATTATTATAGCTTAATTAAGATTTAATAAATATAATTATGTTTATTCAAATTGATAAATAATTCACGATAAAATCAAAAAAATAAAATAATTATTAAATTTTTGTTTATTTAGTAAAAAAATAATTAATGAGTAAACTATTTATTAAAGAAAATTATTTAATAAATAAATATTAAATATTGATGATTTATTTTTTAATAAAATTTCTATTAATTAATTAATGTTTAATATATTAATAAAATTATATATATATATATATATATATATATATATATATATATATATATATATATATATATATATATATATATATATATATATTTATATATATATATATATATATATATATATTTTATATATATATACATATATATATATAAAATTTTCATTATGTTAATATAAAATGATAATATTCAAATTTTATTTATTTATAACACTAATAATTAATATCTTAGAAAATTTGTAAATTAATTACTAATAATTAAATATTAAAAATAAATTTTATTTGTATTTGATTTTATTTTTAATATCTTAGAAAATTTGTAAATTAATTACTAATAATTAAATATTAGAAATAAAATTTATTTGTATTTGATTTTATTTTAATATCTTAGAAAATTTTAAATTAATTTAATAATTAAATATTGAAATAAATTTTATTTATTTTTTAGTAAAAAAATTTTATTTATAATTTATTTATATTTTATTTGATAATATTTATTTTTAATTGAATACTTTAATTAGTGAATAAATTCTATATTTTTACATATATAATAAAGTATTAAATATACTTTACATTCATAAACAAAAAAAAATAGTTTCCATCTTTACTTTAAAAACAAACAATAAAATAACAAATTTTTACTCACTTTACATATATTTCTTTACATTCTAATATGTAAACTAAAATTGAGGAGTTAGATATTGATGAAAAGAAGTAAAAATTTTATCATTGAAAAATAAAGACTATCTTTATATGAGTAGTGGAAAACTTACTAAGTTATAAACAATTCACATTATATGATCTATGGCGTAGAGTAGTTTATAAAGACAAGTAATAAAATTTTTCTTGAGTGAGGATTGTGTCATGCACCAAAGCATTAAGTTCCATGATATAAAGTGTATATTAAGAAAGGCCATTAATAGTGAGTTTGATAGAGATTTAAGGTAGTAAATGAGACATAGTTAATATCGAAAGAATTTGTCTTAAAACAAAGCATTAAATTGATAAGGAGAAAATCTAATCTTAGAAACAGTAAATACTTGACTTCTATTAAGAGCCAAATACCATAAGAGCATGCTAGCATGATTTCAGAATATATGGTTTCAAGAACGATACCAAAGTAGTGAAAACATCCATACATCAAAGCCATAATAATATGGAAAAAAAAACTAGAAACAAACCCTCAATAATAAATCAAGGGAATCTTAAAAGCAGATAACATAGTTGACCAAAGCGAAGACAAACCAATCAACAAACTAGCCACCATAACTTCCAGGAACAGACCAAAACCAAAAATGAGCCCAATAGAAATTAATAGGAATGCCAAAACATCAAGCATACAAAAGAAAGAGGAGATATCTCCATTAATAAGAAAAGGTGGGTGGATACAATCCATTTAAGGAAGAGCACTAAAACAAAAGAGATCATTTTAACCCATATATTAGGACAAAACAACTATCCAACAAAGGAGCTACAAGATCCACCATTGGAATATAAATAGAAAAGGTGAAGGAGATACATAAATAGAGCATGAAAAATAAAAAATGAAATAGTAAGAGCAGCATAACCCAAATCGAATAGTAAAACAAGCCAATACGCTGACACCCAAATGCCAGACAAGAGGGGACAAGCAACAGCCTAAGATGGGAGGCTAGCCCCACCAACCAAAAGGTTGAAAACCAGTGATAAAATTAAATTAAATATTTCTAACATAGGGTAAAACTGTTTTATCTAAATTCACAAGCCCTGTAAGAAGGAAGAAATATTATCATTGGAGAATAAATTCAAGAGGACTTTACCCAATTAGAAGAAAATCATAGAATTACCTTCATGATAGGTATGAGAAATATGATAATCAAGGTGGTAAGAAGCCCCAGCGTTAAGTAAATAGAAAACTTTAACATTGCCATGAGCTCACATTAATAATTCCAAAGGAGGAGAGCATCAATTTCAAACTAAATTTTTAATCCTTTGAATGCGACGAATCCCATAGTGAACACCATAAAGCTCAAAAAAAGAATAAAGGTCTTAAATGAACAACAAAAGTAGAGATCACCTTTCCTCTATAATCTCTTAAAATTCCCCACAACCATAAAAGCCATTAGAAACTGATCATCTGTTGATCTTAGTGACATGATAATTAGGCTTTATCAATATATAAATTTATGAGTATGCTCAAACTCAGAAAATAATCCCAAGGTTTAGGGCCAAAGGTTTAAACACTTTGAAACTAGAGGGAGTAATGAGACCGACTTTAAAAGAGATGTAATTTTACATTTTAGCTCTAAATAATATGATAGTTCATAGGGATAGAAATGATGCTAAGCATCATGGTATCCCACCAGATATACCACATAGAGTAGTAGCTAACACACCTTTGACATGGCCCTTCGGGGTATAAGAAAGAAAAGTTTGAAGAAGCTGCATGATAGAGAGGGAACCATCAAAGAGGAGAGTATTTAACATACTATCATACTAGCTCCAAACCTTAGTAGCTATAGGGCCATTCACGAAGACATGATCCATAGTTTCATTGTGAAAAGAACATTGGCATTTGGAGGGAAGATGGAAACCTTTGTTAAGGAGGATGGGATCAACAGGAATGTAGTGCTTTAGAATATGCCAAGTTAAAATCGAGAATGAAGAAGGGATAGAAATACTCCAAATTTTTGTGAAAACTAATAATTCTTATGTTTTAAGTCTAAAAGCATGCCAAACATCCTTGAAAGATGAGGTAGATCCATAACAGTTGTGCTAGCTAGTCCAATGTGTTTTTTTTAGAAGACGAGGTAGATCTCCAAAAAAATTTGTTAATAAGTCTGTTAATCTTTTTAATAACAAAGTGATAGGCACAATAGTGGAGATAGAGGCAAAGAGCAAAGAATACTTTTGATCGATAAGTCTAGCAAAAGGAAAGTAAATGGAACTCCCAAGAAAATATCTTATATATTTTGAATAATATCATCAAATAGGGAGGATCTTTTTTCCTCGATATAAAGAAGTACCAGGTACTTGATGAGTAAAGCCCATAATGTTCTTAATAGCATTGATTCTAGATGATGAAATCAACGACTAGAAATAAAAACAACTTTTGTCGGTTAATCTTCAAGCCACTTTCCTAAGTAAAAGAAAGAAATTTACATAACGTTTAATATAGATGGTAGATCCATTACATAATATAATGAAATCATGAAAAGGGTGGGAAATGAAATCTACCCCTAGTTTTGTATAACATGTTAGGCATTTTACAAAACATCTGCTCAAGGCTTATAGATAGATATTCCACAATAATAATGAAAATGGCTAGAGAGAGTGGATCCCATTGCCATCCATGGGAGGTAGAAGAAGCCATGGACCACTCCATTAATGAGTAAAAAAAACCAAGATTTCTCAATATCATTCTTAATTAGTGTAATAAACTTATTGGAGAATCCAAAAGAGTTAAAATTTTATTAAGAAAAGTCCAACCAATGTTATCGTAAGCTTTGGAAATGTCCACTTAAAATTAGGTTACCACACTGAACCTTAGCATTTAAATCATGAACAACTTCTTGGGCTAATAGAACATTATCCGAGAAAGATCATCCTTTAACAAAACCAATTTTGTTGTGGGAGATGATTTTAGGGAGCAGACTGCTAAGTCTTTTGGCCATGATCTTAGAGATGAGCTTATTAAAAAAGATATAAAGGCTAATTGGCCTAAAGTAACTCTAAAGTTCAAGGTTTTCTATTTTAGGGATTAGAACAATAAAAGTGCTAGAAAAATATTTGGGGAGGATACTCCCTTTAAAAAAAAAAAATCTAAAATAGCTTTAATCAAATCTTCTTTGATAATAATATAGACTTTTGAAAAAAAAGTAGTAAATCCATTAGGACCAGCGAATCTATATTCATATTCAGCAAAGTGTAAGATATTTCAGACTTAGAGGGTAATGAAGTAATCATAATGTTATCTTCATCAGAAATGAGTTTAGGGATAACTTGCCATGATAGCTCATCATAGTTCACATTTTATTAAGGAGCTCAATAAAGAAAACACAGACAGAAGCTCCTTATTGTCACCCGTATCATCATTGGTTTTAATTTTTTTAATGTGGTTGAGAGCCTTCTTCTTTTAACCATTGCATGAAATATTTGGTATTTCTATCTCCATCGATATCCATTTTAAAGAAGCTTTTTTCCTCCAATAGGTCTCCTCTATGTCTTGGTAGCATGTTAACCTATCTTTGGCTTAGTTTAATAGGAAAATTTTGGAAGGATCATTAATGGAAGCGTCTTCTAAAACTATAACCTCATGTTATAATTCTTTGATGTTGGTAAAAAGATTTTTGAAGCAGTGTTTGTTCTACCATTTAAGGCATTATTTAAGCCTTTTTAATTTAAGCCATAATCTCATCATCCCGATAATAGAATCATCAAGATGGAGAGGTTCACCCCAATTACTAGCAACCACCTCCAGAAATCTATCATCCATAAGTCACATATCTTGAAACAGGAATGGAATATGAGAAGAGGTATATCCACCAACCTTAAGATAGAGATGAGCAAAGGGAATGGTGGATAAGGTTCCACTGAGATGTTCAACATAAGTAATAGGAAAAAGATTGATCCATAGATCGTTAAACAGGATCCTATCTAATCTTTGTCACAGTCTGTGATTATTCCAAGTGAAATGAGATCCGATAAATCCATATCAGTAAGGTGATAATCCAAGATAATGTTATTGAAATCCTCCATGGAGAATAGGTTATGTGCATTACCACCAACTCGTTCAGATGAGGAAGAGATAGTGTTAAAGTCCCCACCCAGAGCATTGGAGGAGAGAAATTAACTAGATCTTCCCACAAGATCCTTCTACCATACCTATTGCAAGAAGCATAGACAAAAGATCTATTGCAACACCAATTATCATAAATGATTTTAACATTTACAACCTGGTGTAAATCCTGCAGAACATGTAAAATAAAAGGACTTCTCCAAAAAATCTACCAATCCCTCTCGCATTCCAAATAAGGAAAGAAACCATTAATTTTTTGGTAAGGAGCCATCATAACTCGGGAAGCTAGAAAATTTAAATTTAGAGGATTTGTTTTTCTTTTTTATAACTATCTAAATTTATTGGCCATATCCACAGCATCACCATCATATAATGAATGATCAGTAAATTGCTTGGAAAAAAGAGGCTCCTGGGGATTGTAGGCCACTTCACCTTCTTCCAGATCATTATTATGATGTAAAGATGGATTTGGAATTAGGTCAAGGTTAGAAGAAGAAGCACAAGAAGGATTAGAAGTGGGAAAAACACAAATACCTAAATCAGGAGTAGAAACTATCTCTAAATATTGTACCTCAGCCATTCCTACAAGGTCATTCACTTTACCTTTGGTTAAGGGTGACATGAGGTAAGCATTATTTGAATTAAACCATGGGGATTGAGTCTATTAGTAACATTAATGCCAATATTGTTGCATTGTAAGTGATTTCCATTAGAAAATCACATCATTATATGTGTGCCATTAGCCTAGTGCATATGTCAGTTGGGATAAGAATCTCAAAGCAATGACCGTGATATCGGTGGTGTATAGTGACCATAACATTTTGTGATACAATCAAAGAGCCTTAAGAGATGGAGAAGCTTTAGAGGCACAAAATTTTTCTTTAGATGTGGGTGAACCACAAAGCATTCAACAATCCCATTATGAATTTACAATGAGAACAAAATACAGAAAGTTTTAAACTCCACTTTTGTAAATAACCATAATTTTTGATCCTAACCAAATTTCCTTAGGATATTTTTTAATTATATCCTCAACAAGTATCAAATAGAAGGTCTAGTGTTGAATCATGATCATTGAAGAGGCCAAACAAGCCATAACAAAAGAAATTCGGATTAAAGAAATGCCCTAGATTGGGAATGACATCCATAGAACAATAGAGACTCCTCCTTAATGTCAAAAAAGGGTGTCCATTTTAACAAACACATCCATTGAAAAAACAAACGTAGAAAAACTGAGTAATCCATATCATTAGAAAGTTGAATGAGAACATGCCAATCAATCAACAAAAAAACACTAGAGAGCTTCAAACTATGAAAAAGGATCTAATATTTTCCATAGAAGGATGTACAAATTTACCCTGTAAATTCAAAAGGCTTAGCAAGTTTTTTTAAATCAACACACATATTACAAAGACGTAGATATAAGATCAAGTGACTCACCTGTATTATTTTTCTTACCCGCAAGAACATCTTTGAATGATTTAGATGCCAGGGAGGAATTTGAACTAGAGATTCCCGAGGGTTCAGGAAGTTTCACAGCCATAAGAGATGAAGTTGGGTTTCCCCAAGGGGGAATAGATGTAGTATCCATAATACTTGCATCTCAAAAGCAAAATCCGGCCGACCTTCAGAAGAAAAGAGATCGAGGAAGCCACAGAAGGAGATCCAGCACGACAGCTACAATAAGCGAAGGTCTATTGTTGGCACAATTATGAGTCAGAAATAGACCTTTGAGTCATGGGATAAATAGAGACCCTGCCACTAGGAGAAAATAGATAAAAATTTTTTTAACTAAAAACTAGTCATCAAACTTCCATACCCAAACCTGATTATTACTGTTGTCACCAAGCATCAAACAACTCAAGCCTTGAAACCGATCTGCATTAGATCCCATGGGCCAAACTATGCTACTGTCATCTAGTCTTTAATGACTCAAAGTACATTTCTAGTCCAGTTGTAAAATTTAAATTTTACATTTCTAGTGCAATTATCAAATTTAAATTTTACATTTCTAGTGCAATTATCATATATTATCAAAAATTCTATATAAACCTCTTTGAATTCATCCTTTAGATAAGAATTAAAGAAAATTAAAAGCCCCATTTAGTTTCTAATGTGTTGAGCTTAATTTGAGTTTCAATGGAATCATTAAAATTTTAATTAACCCCAAAAATATCTTTGTTCAAGATGAAATTTTAAGATGAAATTAGCAAGTAATACTTGTCATAAAATGTTTAAAAGTAAAATGATTTTTTTGATCAAAAGTTGTTAAATTTTCAAGTTTTGGGTTAATTTAAATCAAGTTAAAATTGTAGAAATTATAAAATTAATAGAATTAACCCAAAACATCTATTAACATTAGAACATTTATAAACATTTTCTTTAAAATCATATGAATCTAAACTCACTTAATTAGGATTTAACAAGTCATTAAAACTAATAATTGAATTTATTAAAGTTAAATTTCAGTAAATAAAATATTAAATAAATTTTAAAATAAAATAATATTTAAATCCTCATTAATAGAATCTAAATTAAATAAATAAATATCACATAATCTTCAATTCAAACCAAACTAAACCTTAACCTAATGAAACATAAATTTAAACCTAATTAAATTAACTACATGGAACCCTTTAAGTATTAGCTAAATCTTAAAATGAATCTTAACAAAGTAAACTTAAACCATCAAATCATTGATTAGTACATAAAACTTAATCATGGAACCCTTACATGAAACACTTATATTTAACTTCTAGGGTTTAGCTCAAAAAGCACAATTCTGAAGGATTTAACATTCATCATAAATTTATAATAAAAATAACATAAAGTGATCAACAATCTACACTTCCTCAATCTCATAATTAAGAAATTGAATTATAATAAGCACATCACCTCACACATGAATTTAGGAGTTTTAGGTGGATTTATATAAAAAAAAATATTTAAATTATTATAAACTTAATTTATTTTTAGAAAATTTGAACATAAACTCAATTATTTTTTTTTATCTATTATTTAGATAATTTAAATAATTTCCAAAATACATATTAAAGATTAGTTATTGTAGCACATTTTTTTCTCTCATATATGCACATGCAATTCACATCCTCACTATAATCTTATTTATTACTAAATGATTTTCACATAATTATAAAATTAATAAATACATTAAAATAATTTAATTAAATAAATATACATAACCATAAATATGAAAATATCCTTCTAATAAAATTAATTAACAAATGCAATATTATATACAATTTGGTAATTTTAGCAAATGAATTACAATTTATGAGTCTTCTTTTTGATGCTTACTCTCCTTTTTTGTGGATCATTTTTTTTGGACATTGTGTCTAATCTATTCATTGATGATACAATAATATAAGTAAAATGACCTAAACTATAAAAATAAATCTAATCCTAAACTCTATACAAATCTATCCTAAATTCTATTCCTAAATCTAATCTAATTTCTATACTCTTATATATACCCCATACCAAAGAATTATATTCTTATACTATAATAATGCTATTTGTAGAAAAGTGATAAACTTTAATTATTCGATGTGAAATAATACATAAAATAACAATTTATAATTACCATAGAGCCATAGATTCCTTAGCCATCAAGATTATTTCCGATTGAAATCATCATTATATATGGCTTTTTAAAGCCATTTTATAGATTATTTGGAATGATTGAAATATTTAAGCTAATTTTTATCTCGTTCATAGGTATAAATGAAAAATTAGCTAAAATGAAATATATGAAAGAATAAATATTAAAATAGTTTGTTATAATATAATTTAAAATAATATTATCTTTATATTCATTTTCAAGGAGATTTTATAAGATTATTAGCAATTCAATTTTGAGTTAATTTGACTTTAGCTCAAGATGAAATCAACATCAAAAATAAAATTAAATGATTATTTTGAATTTTTTAAAAATGATTAGGAGGAAAAAAGTTATGTTGGATATAGTTCTTTTACAAACTAAATAAAAAAAAATATAGTACATTAATTATATTAAAATATTGAATAAATAAATAAGTTTGGAGAACTTTATTTTGCAATTAATATCTCATCTTACATTAATTAGAAAACTCATTTTTTTTAATGTTGAGCATATAACATCAAATTGTGTTCTCATTAAAAATAACATTTACATTCATACCATCCATACAATTCTTATGATTTTATATATCTTACATCTAAATTTTACTTTATATGTATAACACATCAAAATATCATGATTCACCTTTTTTTTATGCACATTTTCAAATATAAGAATGTTAAATAAATAATATGAAAATTTGGTTGTTAGATATATAAATGTATAATAATTGTGTAATGCATATATAAATCTTTAAAATTAAATTATCTAATTATTAGAGCATTGATGCAATTATAAAAAAATTGTTTTCAATTTAATATTTTATATTGATTATGATTTAAATATAAATATTCTAAAATACATAGTATGTAAATTAAATTAGATAATGATTGATTTGATGGATGTGTTTATATTTTATTTAGACCATAAAATTAAAATCTTTTATTATTTTGAGATTTTGAAAAAAGAAAATTATGACACTTCTATAATTATAAGATAAAAAAATCAATAAATAAACATTTGGTTTAAGATTTCATATAAGACAATATATAAAATTGATTATTTTTGCTTATTTTATTAAATTGATTATTTTTGCTTATAAGTTTTATTTTGGCTATTATTGTAGACTAAAATAGTGATTATTTTTGCTTATTTTATTCAATTGATTATTTTTTTATAAGTTTTATTTTTAATTTTAAATAATAAAATTATTTCTCTAAAAAATTAAATAAATATATTTTTATGTGTTCACTTAAAATGCTTTAGCTTGAAGGATTAATTATGATAATAGATTGTAAAACCAAATGACAATCTTAAGAACTAATGCTTTGGGTGCTAGCATTGAAAAATCTCACTCAAAATAGCAGTTTATCTTTTATGACTACTCATCTACTAGAGATCATATATTAATTTGGTTTTTTTAGTAAGTTTTCCACTACTGGTATAAAGATAGTCTTTTATTTTCAATGATTAAATTTTTACTTCTTTACATCAATATCTAACTCCTTCAATTTTAAATGACTTTGCTCTAGCATTCTAATTAGTGATTTGAAAGTCTTGTTCGATGATTGATGTCAATTATTAGATAATTATTAATTATCACTGCCATCATCATCAAAAAAGCCACAAACATGGGAGTTCAAGCATGTTAAAGTATAATGGATGGTGTAAATTAGCGGTTTAATTGAGCATTAGTTGTATTTATATTTTGTTGGAGAAAAAAATATATATATATTCTTTTTATTATGAAATATTTCTTATTTTATCTTAATTCAAAATATTATAAAGTTGAGGTTATGTACTGCAATTAATACTATTTAATAATAATAATTAAGGATATATATCAATTAATACAAATCACAATACTAATTATTACTAGAAGTTTATAGAGTTACGTTTGAATATCTTGTATTTTAATAACTAAAAAAGTACTAAGTTATTCATTTTTGTACATTCTTTCTCAATATACAATTTTTTTTTTGTAGTATTACTCAAATATAACATTTCTTACTTATGACATTGTTTTGACATAAATTAGAAGAGCATTTACATACATAACATATAATTATTATATAATTAATAATTAAATTTTAATTTTAAATAAATAATGCTCAAATAATTAATATTATATCTATAATATTATCATCATTAACTTTTAAAATGTAATTTTATAAATATTAAATTTTAATTATTAGATATATAAATGCATAATAATTAATTATAAATTTAAAATGAATCACATTTACATCATAAATACATTTTGAGTGACTTAAATCACTTATACCTTCTGAGATCAAACAAAAAAACTTGCATCCTTGTTTGAATCCAACATAATATTGAATATTCTGCTTAAAATTTGAATCTTGTCTTGTATCAGTTTAATCATTTTGTTTTAACATTATTTTTTCTTGCTAATAATCATTTTAAAAAAAAAAAAAATTTTAAAGAAACTTTGAGTAATGACTTACTTATGACTCAAACTCTTATACTTTCTACACTATAAAATAACATGCTAAAATCCCAACCAATTACACAAAATCATATCATATAAATTAAAATCATGGTTTACTCTATAAAATACCATTCTTCTATGCCATCATAATCATCATTATTAGTCTTATTCCAACTATTTATCCTAATTCTCATTTTAATTTATTCCAAGTGACATCGAATTCAAATTAACAAGATATGCGATGTTGGTATTTTATACCTTTAATCCTTGAGTGAGTTTTGTCACCGTCCATGGGTTTTGAGCCATTATGTACATCGTTTCCAAGGCATCTTTAGCATTTGTTCCACTACCACCACCAATGCATTTATTTTCAATGACAAATATTAGAAACATAAAAAATTATTAATATATCATGATCAAAACTTATTAGGATAGAACAAAATTTGTTCAAAATTAGAAGACATTTGATATAAACTACCATACATTTAAATTTTTCCTCGTGAAAAAAATGGCTTGAATTTTTAAGGTCTTCTTATTTTAAACTAATGTCTTCTATTGATTGATTTTTATATAAGATAATCGATATGATTGATAGATTTGGTTTGCTTTTGAAATTTTCTTAGTGGCTTCTAGCCGTTGTATTGCGCAATGGGACTATTATCGTTGTTTTGAAACTTTGGGTATCGATGTCTGGGTTTACTTTCCACCGTCGGATCTATGTCTTGGTGAGTATGTAAAATCGTTGTTGGAATTTGATTTTGAATGAATCTAGGTCATTGATTGATCTAGTGCTTTCTTGGTGATCGCTTCTAGATGCCTTTTAACCCTTATCTTTGTTGCTCTACATTGTCGGCCTATAAGGAGAGATTGAAAGAAGAGAGGAAGCTAGGGTTTTAGCTATTGGGTTTTGAGAAACTTAGAAGATGAAGGAAAGAAGAAGGAGAAAAAAAATACTCTAAGAAAGAGATTCTTTTCAAAAATATTGATTACATCCTATTTGTCTCTCTTTCTCTATTTATACTATCTTACTATCCTACTAGATCTACTACTTCTTTACAGTTTTCAAGAAGTTCTTTTCTATTTCTTATGGTTACTTTTTTGTTACAAGAAGATCTCTTTATTGAGCTATGGAACTTCTTATTTTTTTTGGTTAGTTTGTTGTTGTATTTGTAGATCAAGATCCTTTTTTGCTTCTTATTTTCAGTTATCTATTATTTGTTGATGATCTCTATCTCGAGTTATTGTTCTTTGTTGAAGTCAAATTAATCTAGATGTTGTTCAGATCTACAGGAAATCAATTACTTTTGTTATTCTAGCAATCTATATTGTTGTGTTGTTAACTTTGTTGAAAGTTATTCTATAATGTTGTACTAGTCTTGTATCTGTGTAATTCTCAGTGGATTCTATTGATAATCTTATGATATCTTTTATTTTCTTTAATTTTCTTATAGTGACTCTTTGTAATTTCTTATTTATAAAATCTTTTTTTTTGTGCTTGATGTTATTTGTATTTGGGATCACATCATTATAAACATTGAATGTTAGGTCAAAATCAAAACACTAATTCTTATTGATAGATGCATCTTTGTTAGCATCCCATCATATTAAAATTTCCTTCATAGCTTTATAATTCTTGTCCTTTCTTCTAAATTTTGATAGACCATGACCTTTAAGCATTGAGTTGGTAAGATTCTTTGATGTAGCTTGGAATCCTCGTATTGCTTTAGTCAGATAAAATGAAAGACATTGTGGATCCTTGTTGTTTTCAAGTTCTATTATATCTTTTTCCTATTTTCTATAAAATTTTAAAGGGACCATATACTTTCTTGCTTTGTGTAAGGATTCCTTAGATTGAAGTCTATTGATGGTTTGTATTTACTAACACTAGATCATTTTTTGAAATGAAGCTCATGTTTATTAATATTTGCATTATTTGAGCTTCTTGTAAGTTTGTTTAAGTTGATGTAGATCTTGTTGTATTACTATTTCTAATATTTTGGTATTTGTTTTACCATTATGTATAATTGTGGAAGTCTACCATTTTGAAAATGAGTCATTTTTTGTGGAAGTATTGATGGATGTATTATAGGAGAATTTTATGTAATGAATTTCTTGGTGTCTCTAATACAAAGCTCCTTAGATATTATTCTAGTATTCTATTTATGACCTCTGTTTGGCCATAAGGATGATAAAATATTGTGGCTTATGTTCCACTTTTTGAATAGTTCTGAAAAAATTATTATGATTGGGATATTTGAAATATAAAAATATTCCATGTAGTTTTATGTGAAATAAAAATGAAAATATAGGTAGCTCAAAAATTTAAGTTTGAGAAATGTAATGAATGTAAATCTACCATTAGTATAGCATTTTTGTTATGAGACAATAGATAAAATCTATTGATACTTCCTCCCAAATTTTTTGGTATATAGATTTAAATTTATTGTCATATT
Organism: Cymbidium sinense; assembly: GCA_021442155.1. Taxonomy (NCBI): domain Eukaryota; kingdom Viridiplantae; phylum Streptophyta; class Magnoliopsida; order Asparagales; family Orchidaceae; genus Cymbidium; species Cymbidium sinense. The sequence goes on along the minus strand of CM038221.1, from coordinate 135,192,891 downwards.
TAACTTGTTGACATATAGCATGTGGAGATAAAATGTTGTATATTCTTCATCTTTTTAGTAAAATTGTGAGTAATTGCTAAAGTTCTTTTAATTATGTCCTCCTATTTTAGTGTAATTCTCTCATAATAGTATTTCTTATTTGATTCTTTAGATATGACAATCATTTTTATATATATATCATTAGCAATTCTATGCTTTGAAACAAATCTCTATATTTGCATACATTTATTGATTCAGACTATTTTCTTATGATGTTGCTAAAGAATTATTATATAAATATATAAATTTGTTGTAGAGAATCATTTTGCTCTTTATATTGTATATTTTCTAGATAAGGCATCACCTTGTTTGTTTATAATCCATGGTTTATATTCTTGTATAATCAAAGAAGTTTAATAAGAATTTGCTATTGAATTCAATTGTATTGCATTAGTTGATGCTTTTTTTGATCTTGATGGTGAAACTTTAATCTTGTCTCCATTCTACTATTTTTGTTAAAAGTTCTTGCATAAGTAGATGCTCTATGGAGATAATTTCTTACTAAAGTAAGCAATATGACTATTTTGTATTATTTCTCTTTTGATTCATATTTCTATTATAAAGTCTTAAAAAAAAAATTAATTATCTTGATAAAGATGTCATTGCTTGTTTATTTACAAATGCTTTGAGCTTCTTTATTGGAACTATTGTTTAATAGTAATGAGGTCAATGTTAAAAAATTGTGCATTATTTAACAAACTTTTATAGTAGCATTAAACCTAGGAATCCTCTCATTTTAGCGATGTTTTCATGACTAGATAGCTTTTATTTTTTTTGGTCCACTTCATGCCTTTGGTATAAAATATGGCCTAAGTATTCTATCTTTCTTGAATAAAGAACATTTTGATGGTTTAATAAACAAGCATGGTGTTTCATTCAGCACTAACAATGATTTTGATGTTGCTCAATGTAGATATATTAGTATACATCAAAGAATAATAAGACAATTTTCTTAGAAAGGTTTTATTGTTCATCATGGCTTGGAATAGGTGCATTTGTTCAAATGGCATTGCAATAATCATTGTATATTGTGTTAAGGCTATTTTGTATATATCTTCTTTAGCCAGATTTGATGATAATTTAATCCTTTGAAAGATGATTTATGTAGTTCATCCATTAGCTTTCTAGAGTTGGAATTAATCTGTAATAGTGATTTTATTTAAATTCCACAAAAGAATCTCAAGTTCATCTTTTTTTTTATTAGTAGTGCTGGAGATGAGAAAGGGCTGGTGCTTTCTCTGATTATCCTAGTGTCCAACATTTCCTTGATTAACTTTTCAATTTTTGTTTTCTGGAAATGTGGATATCTATAGTTTTTAACTCTAATTGGCTGAGTTCCAAGTGACAAGTTGATATGATGATCAATGTTCCTTTGTGGAGGTAAATTATTTGGAGCTTGAAAATTTCTTAATATTGATGTAGTATTTGCTGAATATTGGCAGGTAAGCTTTGGAACTCATTTGTTATAGCCTCTGTAGATCTTGGAACTTCTGTAATCTGCAAGTATGAGGCTATTTCATCTTTGTTTGTAGTTTTGTGAATTGGTGTAAGGTAATACTTTGAACATTAGATATTGTGTCTCCTTGTAATTGCACCAATGTATCATTATACCTAAATTTCATAGTCAACTTCTCGTAGTCTATTGCACATTCTCCTAACTGTTCTAACCAGTATACTCCTAGTACAACATCTCCCTTATTTGTAGCAGGTAGCGGTCAATTATAAAGGTATATCCTTGGAGCTTGATGGGTATGTTGGAACATACTCCTAAATATTTTAATGTTTCACCATTTTCAACCAATACTTTAAAAATAGATGTAGGTGTAACTGTATGATCAATAAATTTGGCTAATTTAGATTGAATAAAATTATGGGTTGACCCACTATCAATCAATACCCATATTGTTTTGTTGCCAATCATTCCTTGCAATCTTAGTGTTCTGGGATTGGATTGACCTGTAAAGGCATTGAAACTTATTTCTAAAATTTCTTCATGTAATAATTGATTGTTTGTCTCAATCTATTACTGCAGGTGGTACTCTTGGTCATCATTGACCACCATTAGAGCAAATAATTTTGATTTACAGGTATGTCCTCTCTGATATTTTTCATCATAGTTGAAGCAAAGTCCTTTCTTCTTTCTTTCTTCCAAGCTACTCAATCTGAATTGGTATGTTATTTGTTGTGTATTCTTTGTGTGAATGGGCATTGTTGGAGTAGCGGTAGGGGTTATGATATGGTTTGCTATTTTCGAAATTAATGAAATCTGAAAGTTCTTGGCATAAATACTTCATCAGCTAATTTGTCTTCTATTATTTTATTTAATTGGAAGGCTTGCTGAAGAGAGTTGGGCTGTAAAGCTCTAACTTCTCTCTTTATATCTTGTCTTAGCCCAGATTCAAATCAACTTTGTAAAAATTCAGGGGAATGCCTAAAATTTGATTAGCTAACTCTTCAAACTCATTATAGAATTCTTGGACTATTATTTTCTATTGCAGTTTGGCTAACTCTCCTCTTAAATCTCTATATAGAGAGGGTCCAAACCTCTGAATGACCTGATCTTTGAATTATTGCCATGAATGCAATTGTTTATTTAAATGCATCCATTGATACCAACTTAGGGCAAGTCCATACATATATACTAAAGCTATTATGAATTTTTGATCATCTGATAGATTGTAATAGTGGAAGAACTGGTCTGCTTTGAATAGCCATCCCTTGGATTTTCTCCATTAAATGGGGCATGTCTACCTTAACAGGTCTAGTGTTTTGTGTGTGTGTGTGTGTTCTATTTGGAGGAGTAAATTCAGATGAATTACATACAGGATTGTTGTTCTTGGCAAGATTTATCCAATTTATCCTCAATAGTTGATAGCCTTCTTGATACTTCATTCAATATGATAGTGATGGAAGTCATTTGTTCATCATTTTTGTTGAGTCTTCCAACACACTCTTCCAATATCTTTACTATGTGTCTGGTACCTTCTGCCATTGATGTATGTAGGACTCTACAAGAGCACCAATGATAGGAGCCAGTTTGGCACCTGTGAACCAGATCTGGTTTACTGAGAGTGAGTAGTTCAATGGCTGCTTCCTTAGCCATTAGATTACGCAATGGGACTATTGCAGTTGGATCGAGCCTTTGGGTATCGACATCTGGGTTTACTTTCCACCATCGGATCTATGTCTTGGTGAGTGGATTACATGCGGTTGAGGCTGCGCCGAGCGATCACGTGCATTGGAATTTGATTTCTGGGAATGAATCTTGGTTGTTTATTCGATACGACGTGGTTGTTTCTTGGCCGTGGGATCAAGCTTCTCGGAGAAGCTAAAGCTTTTAAACCTTATCTTTTGTTTTTCTCCATAGTTTGAGCCATCAACGCTCGAGGAGAAAGGAGAGACTGAGGGAGAAGAGAGGGAAGCTAGGGTTTCTGGCCAGAGCTATGGGTGGGTTCCGGTGAGAAACTTAGGGAAGATGAAGGAAAGAAGAAGGAGAAGAAGAACTAAGCCGGAAGAAAGAGATTCTTTTTAGAAATATTGATTACATCCTGTTTGTCTCTCTTTCACTCTATTTATACTATCTTCTTCTACTATCCTACTAGATCTACTACTTCTTTATAGTTTTCAAGAAGTTCTTTTCTATTTTTTATGGTTACTTTTTGTTACAAGAACCAGATCTCTTTCTGTTAGGGCTAGGGTGGAGTACTTCTTGTTTTTTCATTTAGTTTGTTGATGTATTTGTAGCTGAGTTGTCAAGATCCTTTTTGCTTCTTGTTTTTAGTTATCTATTATTTGTTGTAGTCTGATCTGGCTCTGTCTCGAGTTATTGTTGCTGTTGAAGTCTGAATAACTTCTATCTCTGGATATTATTGCAGATTCTACTCTGGAAATGTAATTACTTTTGTTATTCTAACAATCTGTAATGTTGTGTTGTTAACTTTATTTAAAGTTATTCTGTAATATTTTACTAGTCTTGTATCTGTGTAATTCTTAGTGGATTCTGTTGATCTGAATAGTCTTATAGCCTTGAATCTTTTCAGTCTTTCTTTAATTTTCTTATAATGACTTATGTCTTGTAATTTCTTATTTTACTGAGTAAAATCCTTCAGCCAATTTGGGGCTTTTCTATGCCTTGTGCTTCTGATATTATTCTATGTATTTGGGATCACATCAGATTGTTTTTCAGTGAGAAAATATAAGACATTGGATTGATAAAACTAGAGCCAGATTGATGGAGCGATATAATAAATACTATTTTGTGCTAACATGTTCCACATCAAAACAAGAGAAGACCACAACTGATTAAGTTGAGATTTATTAAACAAAAAACATGATTTTTTTTTTTTTATCTCAGTATTTAATTTTTCCTATCTAACCAACGAGCAATAGATATTTTGAAAAATATATGTGTTAATCCGACATAAACTTTACTCATTTTCCTTGAATTTATCTGAGAGAAATCGCAAAAGTACATTGAACCTTACTTTACCATATATTGGCAAAAAAAAGGATACCGACACAAAGTCGAACTAGTCTCAAAAGCAAATTTAGGGATGATCGCTAATAGGTTACAAGCTTATGCTCACAAAGTTGAAGCTTATAGAATAAACTTTATCACTCTGATAATGCACTTATATGTTTCAAAAAATATATATATTCAAGGTAGTAAAAGGTTTTAAACTTTTGAAAGTCCCTAGTTAATCAATCTCCCTGAAAGAAAATGTATAAATTTTAAAAAGCAACTACTTTAGAGAAAGAAACTCAAGATTATGATAACAGGTTGCAACTATATTTAAGGTAGAAGAAAAGTATACGAACACCTTGACCATAAATGATAAAACTTCTATGTCGGCCTCTTGCAACAACAAGCCTTTATCTTACTATGTAGGGTTAGCTACATGAATCATTTTTCTCCAATGTGTCCTATTCTCATTTAATCCTAATAAATTAAGGTCATTTTTTACACTTGCTAACCAAGTTTTTTTAGATCTACCTCTACTTTTCTTATCATGGGCCAATTCTAAAAAAAATCTATTCTCTTAACTGGATCATCAGACGGTTGGCATTTTATATGACCAAACCATCTAAGACAACTCTTTCTAATCTTATTTATCATTGTTGCTACTCTAACCTTATTACATATATATTCATTTCTCATTTTATCTATAAGTGTAAAACCACTCATCCACTTAAGCATCCTCATCTCTACAATGCTTAATTTTATATTTATTTTTTATTGGCCAATATTTTGTGCCATAAAGCATTGCAAGTCTCACCACCATCTTATAAAAATTTCCTTTGAGCATAAGAGGTACTTTCCTATCACACAACAAGCCCGATGCATTCCTCAACTTCAACCATCCAACTTGATTTCTACTAATAACATCCCCATCTATATCACTATTATTTCTAACAAAAGACCTGAGATTTGTAAAATGTTCACTTTATTTAATGACTTATCACTCATTGTCACTACTCCTCCATTAGAAATTTTATAACTAAAGTTACACGCCATGTATTGGAATTTAGATCTACTCAAATGAAAGCCTTTAGACTCTAAGATTGACCTTCATATTTCAAGTTTTTCTTGAACTCTCTCTCTAATCTTTTCAACAAAAAGAACATCAGCAAAAAGTATACACCAACACACATCCTCTTGTAAATGTCTAGTAAGAACATCCATAACTAAAGCAAAAAGAATTGGGCTTAAAGCTAATCCTTGCTATAATCTAATTGAAATAGGAAAATATTTGATCAATCCTCCTCATATTTGAACACAAGTGATAGCTTCAATATACATATCCTTAATGCCTTGAATGTAGGTAATGTTAAATCCCTTCATTTTTAGAACTCTCCAGAACACTTCTTTTGGAACTTTATTGTATGCTTTCTCTAAATCAATAAAAATCATATATAGATCCTCCTTACTCTATACTTCTCCATCAAACCTCTTACCAAATGCATAGCATCCATAGTAGAACTACCCATCATAAATCCAAACTATTTTTGACAAACTTTGTACCATATCGTAATCTATGCTCAGTTACTCTCTTCCATAATTTTAATGTATGGCATTAACTTAATTTCTCTATAATTTGTACACTCTCTTGTACATCACTTTAGGAGAAATTCCACTTGGGCTAAGATCACCTTCAATAAGCACTATAGAAGGTAAACAATTTTGCTTGATGGCAAAGAAATTAGTCAATCAGGTAATCACTACTCTAGTTTTTCACCAGTGTTCAAAACACCAAGCCTAGTATAGAATTTTTTGTTATGCTTTTGGAAGAATGAATTTGCGAAAAAGCATACTTTAATATTTAAAATTTTCAATTGCACTAGAAATATAAAATTTAAATTTTCCAACTGCAGTAGAAATGTATTTTGAGTCAATAAAGACCAGATAGATGAGTAGCATAGTTTGACAGTTCCATGGGATCTTGTGTAATGCAGCGGTTGGCCTTAAGCAAGGTTTGAGTTGTTTGATGCTTGGTGACAACAATAATAATCAGATTTGGCTATGGAAGTTTGATGACTAGTTTTAGTTAAAATTTTTTATTTCTTTTCTCCCAATGGGTGTGTCTCTATTTATCCCATGACTCAAAGGTCTATATGTCGACTTGAAAAGTGAAGATATTCATATAGCGCTCAAAAGCATTTCAGCAGTATAATCAATACAAAGATGACTATAAATCGCAATCTTCTCAAATACAACCAAATAAAACAATTTTGGGCGGATTATCAAGTTTGGAGAGTTCTTTAGCCCTCTATTTTCTTAGGAGAAATCAAAGAATTTGCAAAATTCTTGTTAAAGCTAAATTTGGGATTTATGCATGTGTTCTCCGTAGTGGGCTCTTGGTTGGACGAAAATGATCTCATTTCCAGAAATAAAATTCTCAATCGCAGCATTAAATTTTGAAAAGCAGTCTCCTAAGTGATAAAATACACAATGGGCCTAAAGATGAAAAAAAATTCTTTAAGCTGAGAACTGTAATTGGAAAAATGTGTTTTTCTTCCCCTACATATGTTTCTCTGTAGATCTCACTTTATTATGTTCTTAAGGTATCTCGATTTCTCCTTCATCTAATCCCTCATGACCTTCTTTCCCACTATTGTGTTCCTACATTTTACTGGGTATTTTCCATCTCTTTCACCATAAAAAAATAAACTAATCGACATCCAATTGCAAACAATAAAAAAGAGGAGAATCGCTCCTACCGGAGGGAAAGAAATAGGTATAAGGAATCACCATCCCCTAGTTGGAAACGAAATGGTTCCAAGAAGAAGAAGATTCATGAGCTTCCTTTTCCCATGTCCGGAACCCTATCAAATTTGAAATGCTTGTAGCACGGCATGCAACCTTCATACTCTGTCCTTCTCAGGATATGTTGGCTTGTAAATAGCGTGATGGTGCATATATTCCATTTTTTACTTGGGCGAGCTGCAGATAAATAGTAGACTATATCAAGTAGAATTTATGTGCAGAGAATAACATTATCTCTGAGTTTGCCGGATAAGTGATTACAAGAAAAGATAAGTTTAAGGGATTACGAGAAGGGAAGTGAGTGGCGGAGGCCATTCATTGAAGGAGAGTTCCATTCTTCCCAAGTTGTCAAGATAGGTGCATAAATCTGGGCGAGAGGGGGATAGAGGTATGGTTTATGGAAAATGAGTGGACTTTGGCAACTACACGGTTGAATTTTTCTCCATGGTTTTGTTATCTATTCCTTCTTTTTCTTCCTTCTTAATAATGGCAATGTTCACTGAGTTACCGATAGGATATTTGGTTACGTAAAAAAAATATAATGTAAAATGAATGAATTATAAAAAAATATAGTGAGTATTTGGATTATTTTAGGATTGTTTGATTGAAAACTTTATAAGTACATGTGTTTTTTTTGATAAAATAAATATAATGTAAAGTACTTTTGAAGTTGTGAGCAAACATTGCGATAATGAAATATTTTATCTTGGTGATGTATTATTAGAAATTGGTGAATTCCAAATACTCTAAAAATGATCATTCTAATGCATTTCAAATATACTACAAATGCATTACAATTTTACTTTGCACCATACCTAATACTCAAAAAGTTAAATTTCTTGCATTCGATTTACTTTATACTCTAAATGCAGTAACTAAATAGCTAAGTTAATTTTGAGGTTATTGAAATTGACTATTATTAATGAATAGATATAACTCTTAGATTCTTTAAATCTTTAAACCTTCTTCCAAGTCTACTCATGTGTAAAATGATGATTTATTTATATATTTGAGTGATATTTTGATTAATTTAGTTGAAATCATGAATAACTCTATCAAGGGACTTGTTATTTAATGATGTAATTTTTTTAAATATTTATTTATTTTAATGATAAATAGAATTAAACAAATTTGGGTTTATTTGATTATTTTAGTTTAAATGAACGTTTAAACTCATGATGAGATCTTTCTCTCGAAAACATGGCTGCCCAAATTATATGTCTAGCACCGAGTTGTTTTTCAGCAAGATGAGATCATACATATAGTGGAGTATAACCATGAATGAGATGGTGGTGTCGGGGGTTGTTGGTGTGAGAAGGTCTTGCTCACAGATTCCAGAAGCTGTTACGTTCAGAAGCGTGGTGGTGAAGAAGCTTGTGGCGAGGTCTAAAAGTGGTGACGGTTTCACTATTTTCCTTATCGTTATCGTTGCCACTCAATTTCCTTGATCACTTAGCATGTGTGGTACCCATTTTGGTTCTTCTTTTACGGTTGTTTATATAAAATAAAATTAGAAAATTTTTAAAATAAGTATGATTTAAAATATAATTAGTAATTTAAATATCTTAAAAATAAAATTTAAATATAGGTATATATCATTTAATGATTTATCTTACATGAAAGTTAGTTAAGCAGACTTTTCTTTTTCAACTTAGATGTAAATAATTTAAAATAATAGTTACATATAAGGCGACTTTCTATAAATTAAGCAGATAACATAACTATACCTATATTTAAATTTATTTTTAAGATACTTAAATTACTAATTATGTTTTAAATTATACTTATTTTAAAAATTTCTTCATAAAATTATGATTATTCTGATTAAATAAATATATTATTCATAATCTAAAAAGAAAATAAATTTTGCACATAAAACAAACTATAATACGTTCCATTTATTTTTAAAAGAGTAATTAAGCATGTAAATATCATTATAAGACTAGTTCTTAATTTGTTTTAGCTTATTAATGTAAAGTTTATATTACTATTAATCTTAGAAAGCTATTCTACTTTTTAATTTATTTAATTTTTTGCTATAATCTATACATTATATTTATTATTTATTCTTATCATTCATTATTTACTTAGATCATTCCATCAAAGCAGAAGTCAAATTAACTTAAATTTGAGTAGCTCATAATCTTATAAAATCTTCTTTAAAATGAATATAAAATGAATTTAATGTAACAATAATTTTAATATTTTTATTCATTCATATATCACATTAGCTATTTTTCTCATTTACATGTATGGAAAAGAACTAAAAGCCATGCTTGCCATTGATGGCACGAGGAGACCGTATGATGGCTCTTTCATCATAATTCTTTGTTGCGTCATCTTTAATTCCCACATTCTTAGATGAAATATAGGAAGCTACCACTGTTATATAAATAGCATTCCTACTAGCGTGTAATACTTATCTGATGGGTTATTGGTGATCAAAAGGCTTTTTAGTTACCACCATTGCAATAGGTGGTGCAGCATGCATCCACTAAGCTTCATGTTAATATCGGTGTTTGGTTTAGCATGCTATGTGAATAGTGAATGAGAATTATTATCTAAATTCTTTAATCGATCATAGAACTCAAGAAAATTTTATATTAGAAACGAGCGGGAAAATTGAAAAGAAACCGACATACTAGGGTGGATTAGTTGATATCTTGATTTTAAAATAATTATAATAATTTTAAATAATAGGTCAAAATTATAATGATTTTACATAATTGGTTACTATATACGTGTTTAATTCATAATCATTTGATTTTTTTATATATTTAAATATATTATATTAAATTATAAAATCAAATAATTTTTTATTTATTATTTTTGAATATGATAAATACAAAATATATGCAAATAAAAATAGCTCACTTCCAATAACATAAAAATATTAGATTGGAGAAAAAATAGAGATCTTTTCAGAAAATAAAAATTAATAAAGAAATGATTGGATGAGGCGTTCCCAAATGGTATAGAAGGAGTGGGGGGAGAAAGGTTCATTGTGAGAATAAAAAAAAATTGGGGGATGGCATTGTATATGAAACCCTAAATTATATATATATATATATATATATATATATATATATATATATTAGAACCCCTTATAGAGAATTTTATTGCTAAAAAAAAAGTTACAAGGTCCAAGGGGATAAACTCAAGCTACCGTTAAGAGCTACAATCATCCTAGAGAGTAAATCCCCTGACTAAGTACAACCCACACAATAAAAGAAAAAGAAAATACCAAAGAAAGCAAAATATACACATGAGCAAACAGCAAAGCTAGCCCACAATAGCGAATGTTGAGGCTGAAGAAGTTTATACCTCCAGAAAGAAATAACCTGCAAGAGATGAACACAGAATCTGCAAACATCTAGAAAGAAGGTTAGCACCGTTAAAGTGATATGAGATAAAATGAAGGTAGAAACAGAAAAATTGAGAGAGAGAGTTGTGGAAACAAGCTCACGATCACACCAACTTGGGGCAATATGTGCATCCAAATCCAAAGGAAGGGATACAACAGGCGTCTTCTTGCCGACCAAAGAATTGGTGAAATCAACCATCAATCATAGCCTACAAACTTGGGGAAACAACCCATCCATTGGATGAGAGTCATGTGGTCCGAAAGAGTAGTATACCAAAGTATAGCAAAGCAAGGCACATACACAAGGGAGAGAAAGCCACACAGATACAAAAGATAAAGGGAAGATAGCATTCCTTCATCAACTGGAAAGCTCAAATAATGGGAACAGATATCCGAAGACATCCCACAACAACCCAGCCAGGGGTCATTCCATAGAGATATAAATCAAACAGGTTCAACAGGATAAATGAGAGCATCCAAGTCCAGGCATGCTTGCATGATTTCAACTAGCTATATATGGTTCCAAAAGAACACATCATACCAAAAGTAGTGAAAACATCCATACAACAAAGCTATAATAATATGGTAAAAACTGGCTGAGACAAACCCTCAATCTAGGCATAAATCTTTCCAATAGGCAATCTTAAAAGCAGATACCATAGTTGACCAAAACAACCCAGCGGTCAACAAACCACCATAACTTCCAGTGAACAATAGAAAACCAAAAAAAGTGAGCCCACAACGATATAAGGAATGTCAAAACAATAGACCAAAAGAAAAGAAGAGATATCTCCAGTGGGTACAATAGCAAAAGGTGGGTGGATACAATCCCAAGCATTTAAGGAAGAGCACTAAAGCCAAATAGTAGATCATTTTAACCCATATATTAGGACAAGAAACAACTATCCAACAGATGGAGCTACAACAAGATCCACCATTGGAATATAAATAGAAAAGGGCTGTAAGGAGATACATAAATAGAGCACGAAATACATAAAATGAAATAACAAGGGCAACATAACCCAAATAGAACAAAATAAGCCAATCGGACTAGTTGACACCCAAATGCCAAAAGAGAGGGGATAAGAGCAGCATACAGGCCTAAGATGGGAGGCTAGCCCTTCCCAGCCAAAAGGTTGAACCAACCAAGGAATAAAATTAAATTAAATATTTCTAACATAGCGTAAACCTATTTTATCTAAATTCACAAGCCCCCGTAAGAAGGAAGGAATATTATCATTGGAGAATAAATTCACAGAAGAGGACTTTACACCCCAATTAGCAAGAAAATCAGTGCGTGAATTACCTTCATGATAGGTATGAGAAATATGATAATCAAGGGTGGTAAGAAGCCCCCTCGTACGGTTAAGTAAATAGAAAACTTCAACATTGCCATGAGCTCCCAACTTTAATAATTCCAAGAGAAGGAGAGCATCAATTTCAAACTAAATTTTTTAGAATCCTTTCTAAATGCAGACATCAATCCCATAGTGAAACCATAAAGCTCAGCAAATAGAACATAACGAGTCTTAAAGGAACAACAAAAGCAGAGATCACTTTTCCTTTATAATCTCTTAAAATCTCCCCACAACCATAAAAGCCATTCGAAACTAATCCTTCAGTGTTGACCTTAGTGACATGATAATTAGGCTTTATCCAATATATAAATTTATGAGTATGCTCAAACTCAAAAGAGGGGAGAATAATCCCAAGGTTAAGGGCCTAATGTTTTAACCCTTTGAAACTAGAGGGAGTAATGAGATCAGCTTTATAAAGAGATGTAATTTTACATTTGGCTCTAGCAATAATATGGTGATAGTTGATAGGGATAGAAATGAGGCTAAGCATCATGGTATCCCACCAGATATACTACAACAGAGTAGTAGCTAACATACCTTTGACATGGCCCAGTATAAGAAAGAAAAGTTTGAAGAAGGCTGCATGATAGAGGGATCCATCAAAGAGGAGAGTGTTTAACATACTAGCTCCAAACCTTAGTAGCTATAGGGCCATTCACGAAGACATGATCCATAGTTTCAATGTGAAAACAACATTGGCATTTGGAGGGAAGATGGAAACCTTTGTTAAGGAGGATGGCATCAACAAGAATGTAGTGCTTTAAAATATGCCAAGTTAATACTAAGAAAGAGGTAGTGATAGAAATACTCAATTTTAGTCTAATGATTCTTGAGTTTTATGTCTAAAAGCATGCCAAACATCCTTGAAAGACGAGGTAGATCCCCAACAGTTGTGCCAGCTAGACCAATGTGTTTTTTTTGGAAGATGAGATAGATCCCCAAAAAATTTGTTAATAAGTATGTTAATCTTTTTAATAACAGAAGTGATAGGCACAATAGTGGAGAGCAGATAGAGAGGCAAAGAGCAAAGAATACTTTTGATTAGGATAAGTCTAGCGCCAAAGGAAAGTAAATGGAACTCCCAAGAGGAAATTTTCTTATATATTTTCTGAATAATATCATCAAATAGGGAGGATCTTTTCATTCCTCGATATAAAGGAGTACCCAGGTACTTAATAGACATAATTTGATGAGCAAAGCCCATAATATTCTTAATAGCATTGATTCTAGGTGATGAAATCGACGGACTAGAAATAAAATAACTTTTGTCAGGGTTAATGTTCAAGCCACTTTCCCTACCAAATAAAGTAAGAAATTTACATAACATTTTAATATAGTGGGTAGATCCATTATAGAATATAATGAAATCATCAGCAAAGCTTAGGTGGGAGATGGGAAATCCACCCCTAGTTTTGTAGAACATGTTAGGCATTTTACAAAACATCTGCTTAAGGCTTCGAGAGAGATATTCACAAATGAAAATGGCGAGAGAGGGATCCCCCTTATCCCATGGGAGGAAGAGAAGGAAGGTAAGGTGCTAGAATTGTCTCTACAACTATTATTTTAATTTAAATAGAAGTATGTCAAACTAAATCATATGGAATGAAGGGTAGAAGAGTTGATATCAATAGTTTTAGCCCCAGGATAACCTCCAATCCTTAGACCACCTATAGAGGTAGATAAGCCTCAATTAGTGCATATAATGGATTAAAACAAAAGCAGTACTCCTTTAGATGAAGATTTATGCAGTATGTATAAGAAGGGTACATATAATGCAGCTCTTCAAGAGTAAGATATCAAGAATTTTGGTGGAACAATAAGTGGAGGTATTGGCTTAAACCCAAACAGTCCTCATTAGTTCTAAAAGAAAGACTTAACTTAGAAAATTTTGATGTAATCCAATATCCTCAAGTGTTTGTGCCAACATCCTTCGAGATTTTTTCTGGTAGTGGGAATCCATAGCAGCACGCACATTGCCCACTTTAAAGCTAGTTGTTGAAGTGCTGGATATAGCGATGCTATTTTATTTAGATGATTTATTAATAGCCTAGTTGATGTGGCATTTGATTGGTACACTAAACTACCCAATAGTTCAATGAAGATATTCACCTAGTTAGAGTATCTCATGAAAAATTTGTAGGAACTAAGTTAAAGGTGACTATGGGGACATAGTTGTTGAAGAGCCAAAACCCAATGAGTCTTGTTGATTACATCCTAAGAAACCTTAGTATGAAGTGTGAACCTTAGCTTCAAAAGTATAATGTCATTAAGATTCTACTCAAGGATATTTATGGTATAGTGATATTTATGCTTAAAAGGTTCACTATCAAACCTCGAGATGCTTTTAGCAAGGCAGTTAACCTTCAGAAGGAAGCAAGTAACTATCATTCCTAGACCATTCATGTAAACTAAAACACCAAAAGTCTTTGAGAAAAAAAATACAGTGGTGTTAGTGCTAGATAATGGAAAGTAGCCTATAAGGGTTTAGCTAAAAAGACTCTAATCTCAATAGCCTCTACTTCTACCTCCATACCAACAATAGTAGCATCATTTATAGTATCAATGCTAGACATAAGGTAATTAACTAATCTTACATTTTAAAAAAATTAAATATTGATTTTTTTTTAAGAGGGCAATCATAAAAATACTATTTGAGGCCTAATTTTCAACTACTTAAGCCCAAGAAGCTAGAAGAAGTGGATAATAGGGATGATCCTAACTATTATCCCTACCACCAATTTCTTAGGCATACAATAGACTTCATTTCTTTTAAATTGGCTACAAAAGAATTGTAAAATTGGTATCATAGTGATCACTTAGGTGGAATTCATGATAGGGATTGTAAAAGTAGTCTTTGGGGTCCTATTACTCTGAAGAATGTTGGGTTATATCTCTATCTCAAGTCTCTTAAATGATAATTTCTAAATTCAAAAAACTTTCTCTAAAGGTACGTGAACTAGCTCAGACGTCCACCACACTAGTAGGTTTGCAAGTTGTAAAACTTGAAGAAGGTTGATGTTGAGTAGAAGCCACCACTGTGTGGCAGAGATACAACAATAGAACCACCACCTACAATTCCTTTCACCTTTACATCTAGAAACATTGTGTCTCTTGATAGGGGTATTAAGCCACTCATCGCTCGCGGTGCATGACTTATATTTTGACTCGAAAAATAAATCAATGAAGAAGAAATATTTCACTTACATCTTTTCCTTGTGTGATAAATTCAAAATCTTAATCTTAATAACAACTCTCTGAGTCTCAATAATCAAAATGATCCTGATCAATATATTCTTTTTGATGACTTTGACTCTAATAGTGACATCCCTATCTTAAATCTTGGGTGCCTATCAAGATATAAGAGTCGATTAGAAGATCCATTAGAAGAAGCTTTGGGTGCCCCAACTAATAGGTAAACATTTCTACAACTCTTCTATCTCAGGAAATCATACAAGTTAGTTTTATAGTGCTAGAATTCTTCCTCCTAAGATGGCATCTTAGGATAAGGGTAAGTTCATCATTAGTTTCAATGAATAGATAGCCCTCAATAAGATACTCCAAAATAGAATAAGCTTATGGAGAATTAGCTAAAGGTTAACTACAATGGCCTATTAGAAAATCACCCCTAAGCTAAGCATACATGATGCCATTTATCCAAAAGATGAAGTCATCTTTGATCAATGCTTTTTTAGATGCAAAGATATGCTTAGCTCAGTTGGTCACTATGAGTGTAGATGAAGAAGAGGCGTGTTATTACAAGAAAGCTCTAGAAGCCAAATTTTTTAGACGAGGATTTACTTTTGTGGACTACAACCACCCATTGTACATCCTGGATTTGGGCAACTTTAGATTGTCTATAATGTTTATCAACATAGGTGCATTGATTAATATCATGAGTATAAGAACCCTTTCCTAGTTGAGAATCAACATCATTAGGCTCTATTCTAATAAGATGATGTTGAAAGGATTCAATAATCAAAGTGAGAGAACCTTGGGCTCAATCATATTACTACCACAAATTAATGATTGGAAGACTAAGGAAAATTTCTACATTATGGGCTAAGAGATGTTCTTTAATGCTTTGTTAGGTTGTACATGGATATAGGAGAACAACATGGTAGTATCCCCACTCCATCAGTGCATCAAGTTCATACAAGGTGCTTAGAGTACTATATCAAAGGTTCAGCCATTTTTGATACATAAAATTGGGATATATGAAGATGTAGCCTACTACCTCCCTAAGAGACCAAATATGTACTCTCATGATGTACACAATAACGTTAATCAAAGAGAGAGAAAAGTTAAAGTAAAAAAAGGAAAGAGAAAGAAAAGAAAATGAAAAAGAAAGGAAGAAGAAGAAAACTTGGGCAAGGGAGTAGAGTCCGACATCATTTTCCATTAAAATCTCACCTCATCTTTCTAACTAGCAGGTGAGATGTCTCAAACTCTTATAATATAAGGACAAAGCATGGAGAAGGCATGAGAGGAGGAAGACTGGTATATTAACCACTAGCTTTGACACCTCCACCACCTTCTTAAGGCTCTCTCACTATCACATAGACTTATAACTTAGTATAGCGGATGAGTCCTAGATGGTCAACACACCTCCCACATTTGCAGACTCTACTAAAGGTAACATTAATCTCAGATAATGTTCAAGATAAATTCCCCAAGCATTGATGTATCTATGTTGTCATTATAAGAGAATCAACCACTATGTGAACACTTTAACTCTAACCCCACTTTCCTTAGAGACTATTGGGGATAGTAGTCTCAAAAATGAAATGAACAATTGAATTATGATTCTAAGCCTTAGAAGTTTTACTTAGGAGCATCATCCTTAGGTTCAAGAGTTGATGTAAAACTTGGGGATGAATCTTTTAAAGAATTAATAAAATTACCTTTTGATTAGTATTTACTTTGTGTTCTGAAATTAACAAAATAGAGATTAATACCACATATATGATCTAAGCACAAATCAAAATATTTCTGAGAAGTTAAAGAAGAATAAATGTAAGAATGTGCAATCTAGGCTAGGGTGATGACTTGGTAAAGTTGGTCTTATGGATAATGATGAATCTTAGTCATGCTTTTACTATAGATTCTTGCTAACCTCATTTTGGATGAGACATCATCCTTAAATTAGTAATTAAGATACTTAATCCTAGATTAAGAGCCACATGATTAAGCACTTAGGATACTATGCTTAGTGACTTAGTAAATTCTTTTAAGGTTTGACTAACATAATAGATTAGGTGAACTTAACCCAAATTCAAATCTAAAATAAAGAATTGAATACATTCCAAATAAAATCAAAATAAATTTGAGTTTAAAATGAGATAATTAGGATGGTTAGCTTCCATTATCCACCTAAACTCAAAGAAATTCAAATAAATAAATTCAAATTAAACTAAATGAAAAGAATGAAGTCATTACATAAACATAAATGAATTTAAAACTAAATCCAAATGAAGGTCAAAGTTGGTCAACCATTTGACATAGAGTTCACTTATGTGGTTCCCACCAAGTCAAAGGTCAACCCCTAAATTTGCAAATGAATGAAGTCATTCCAAATACTCAAATTCATAAAATGAACATGTTTAAACATGAATCAAATGAATTTAAATCCAATAATATTTTATTTGTGCTAATTAGATCACTTCATCCAAATAAATCCAAAGAACTTTATTAAAACCAAAATCCAAATTAAATTAATTAATTCAAATAAAATACTTATTTGGAAATCATCATTCAACACAATCCAACAATCATTCAGTCTAATTTGACCAATTCAATCATTTGACCCAAATGAGTCTAACTTAACCCATTAAGCCAAATTTGGGTTAAATGGGTCAAAATTGAAATTAACTTCAAGCCAAATGAAATTAATCACTCTAAATCAATCCATACATGTGATTAAATATTATTAGAATATAACATATCTTAATTGAGTTGAATTAGCCATTTGTGTCAACTCAAGTTAAACCATTTAAGTCAAAATGGGTCAAGTTGAAATAAAATCAAAATCAATTCAAAATTTAAGGAAATCAATCAATTTAAAACATCAAAAATCATCAAATAAATATAATTGAATCTAAATCTGAATCATAGAAGACCATTTAAACTAAGGAATTTAACTTGACTTATTTAGGTCAAAAGAGCTAAACTTAACTTCGAATAAAACTTGACATGGCATGTTGTAATTGACCTCTAAATTATCCATTTGTTACTCAACACTAATTAAAACTTAAATATAAAACCAATTAAAATAATATAATATAAACCACTTTAGTCAATTTTAATTTAAAATGGCATCAAACTAAGTTCAATTCCCAAATCCAACTCAAATGGACTTGTATTTGACCCATGATTCATCTTGGTTTGACTTGGCCAACCAACCATCAATCCAAATGAGTGTTGTAGTTATGCCAAAAGTAAACAGATGCCATATAAGAGTCTATGGGAGATGATTCATAACCATAAGAAAGAAGAAAAAAGTTCTAAGAAAATGGAATCAAAATCCCATTTCTCTCCCCATACCTCATCCACCTCCTTATCTCAAATGATTTGGACTCTCTCCAATCAGATCACCCTCAATGGTGGAAGTGACCATTAAAATCCAATTTATTTTTTCTCCCTGTGAAGCTCATAGATAAGAAAAAATGTGAGAAAGAAGACTTTCTCTTCTCATGTTATGCATCCTAATACACTTACAAGCTAAAGAGAAGATTGACCCCTCTAGAGCTCTCATCGTTGTTGGTTCTAGCCACCCAAAATATCTTATATGTGGCTCTTAGCCATATATGAAAGGAGAAGAAGAAGACTTCTTCTCATGAATCCAACCATCCTAAAATGCTCCTGAAGGAGAAAAAAAATGAATTAAGATCTTCCCCGAGCATCTGTGGAAAGCTTGAAATTGGCCAAAGCGGTGGCCAAGCTCTCAACCAAACTTGGAAAGTAGGAAAATGAGCTCCACAAGCCCAATTGACTCTACCCTTTGATGGGTATAGGAGAACTTAAGCAGCTCTTCAGTGAGTTCCATCACAAACAAGAGTTTGACCAAGGTCGATGGCAAGGTGGGAAGCTTTGGTCTCCATGGTGATCCATTGGGAGGTAAAACATGAAACTTTTTTTTGAGGCTCACTGTATCTCCATAAAGCTTTTTAAATTGTCCCTGCTACCAAAGATCACCACTGGCGAGGTATGCCTCAAAATTGTTTGTCATTTTATTTTGTCTTTTGTGAAGTAAACATGACCCATGATAATGAGATCGAAACAATCTAGATGTGTTGAAAATTGGCTCTTGATCCATTTGTAAACAAAACCTCACACCTTGGTCATGTAGATCAAAATCAACTAAATGGTGGGTCTTTATATCTCTAGCGGAGGATAGGGATACGATGAATCCACATCCACACCACCCACCTGGTATCCATGTGGATCTTATTATGGTCTCATTGGCATTCGTGTGAAATAAATTGATGGATTAAGTAAAATTCAATTTTCAATTAAAAAATGCTAAAAAATCTCCATAACTTCAAAACTCATAGAAAATAAAATATTCAACTAAAAACATACAAATAAGGGCTCTGATTTATCTCGGTGAGGAGAATCCATTAAACTCAAAATCCCTAATTTTTTATTGGGTATTTTTGAGTTAATTTGAGTTTAAATGGAAATCAAACTCAAGTAAAACTCAAATCATTAATCCAATTAAGTTGAAACTTTGGAGAATTGAAATTAAGGTTAAAACTTACCTTAGATAAATTTTCATGATTTATTGGAAAGTAAATCAATGGACATGTAAATTTCAACCATAAACTATTAATTTAATAAAATTAATAGTAAATTAAAAAATCATGCATTATAAAATTTAATTTGAACAATCATAATAAATCTTAATGAACCTAAACACATCATTAAAACTCTCTATAATCTAATAAACCTAAAATGATCAAATTTCTTAATTAATTTAATTAATTAATTTAAACTTTAAAAAATAATAAATCAACCTTTAAGACTTTTAAATAAACCCTTTATGAATTCATCTTCCGAGAAATTTAAAAAATTAAAACCCTAATTAATTTATTTTAGTTTAGGCTTAATTTAAGTTTTGTAAAAATAATTAAAACCCTAATTAGTTTTAAATTATACATCTTATTAGAATGACACTTTAGGGAACTTAAATTGGTAGGGAACCCCACTAGCCATAAAAATTCAAGATCAAATTATCATTGGATTTGAAGTTGTTGAATTTCTAATATTTAAATCAATATAATTGAAATAATAAATCAAAAAATCTTAGAAATTATAAGAATTTATCAAAACACTTTAAAACATTATTATTAACATTCACTTAAGAAAAACTTTATAACCCTATAGTTAAATATTTTGATTAATTAAGGTTTAATGAAATGAAAGAAAATAAAAATCAAACCTTAAATTATTAATTTGATAAATTCTAATAAATCAATTAACCAATTGAAACTAAAACCTTCTAAACTAAGTTGAATAGCAATATCAACTTTAAATGAATTAAGTGAATTCATTCAAGCTAATGAACATAAACACTAATAAACATAAACATTAATGAAATAAATAAATGAAATCAAGTGAAATTCAAATAAATCAAGTAATTAAAATTCAAAATAATCAAGGTTATCTAATCAAGTTAAGTCATCCAAATTCATTAACATTAATGAAATAAATAAGTAAGATCAAATCAAAATGAACATTTAATTAAATAAAAGAAAACACTTTAAATTTTAACCAAATGTTATAAACCAAATTAAAGAAACATTTAATCAAATCAAAAGAAACATGGACTTTAAATTAAGATTATAAAAAGACTTTTGAATCAAATAAAACTTAAAAGATCATAAATCAAATTGAATTAATTAAAGCAAGTGAAATAATGAAATCAAATTTCATTAACATAAAAAATCTAACCTTAAGAAAAAGTAAATCATAAATCAAACTCAACTTAAAATAATCACTCAAATGAATCTAAAAGAAGTTAATTAAAATATTTAAGATTTTAGTTTGGTTTGGAATGAATTCTATCTTCTTGAATGGAAATCTCATTTTATTAGGATTTAGGATGTTGAATAGAATGGATTCCATCCAAAGTAAAATTTATTTTATTATTTATTCATTAAAACATAAACACAAAAATAAATCTAAAAATGAAAATGAAAAAAACATAAATCAATTAAATCATTTAAATTGAAACCACCCAATGGTAAATTAAATATTTTCCAACTTAAAATCAAATTCAAATTAAAATATGGCTTAGTGTAGTCCCAAACTCTTCACACATTAGATTATTAAGTAGAACCCTAAACTTAGGTTAGGTCAATCTGTAATGATGATTTAATATTTTATTATTTTATGGTGCATTATTTTAAACTAGATGGATAATTCTTTAGATGGTGTTTTTTTAGCCTAACACCATTTTCTGGGGTTGTCTAAAAGGGATTGTTGTAACAAAATTATATATAAATATTATTTCCTTCCGGTATGCTTATTAAGTCTCTAAACATAGCACAATAAGACAAGTGGGCAAAAACTAATGCTGACTATGTTTATTATATTATTACTAGAGTGTTGTTTGTATTTCCTAACATTTATTTTGTAGGTTTAGGGATTTATTTTAGAATTTTAAATATAATTTGAGTCTAGAATTAAGTTAGGATCTATGGGGTTTAAATATAAGAAGCTAACCCTACTGCATGGTCTCAATGGTCCCCTGTGAAGCATGGAGCTCCTTGAAGAAGGTAATGATCAGGAAGAAGACCCATAGATCAAACTTTTAGTTCTAAGCTAGGCTATATAAGAGTAGGCTACCCATTTTTTATTTTTCTTCTATGGTGTACAGTGTGCATTGGCCTAATCTATTTAATTTATTTTGTTTAATTTTTTTGGGTGGACAATAAAAAACCTACTTTTCTAGGTTTCTTTCTGTGGTTGTATTTCTATGATGCTTGGAACATTAGGCTCTTATGAAAACTAATTTTTTACTCAATCTAAATCTTGAACAAAAAAAATCAAAATTCCATGTTAATTAAAGGCTCAACTTGAAAGCAATTAGAAATAGTTAGCTTTTATGAAATTTGCTAGCTTATTGTTCATACTCCTTGAATTGGTCACTTCATTCATTCATAAAGGGAATCTCGATGACTACCCTTCTTGGGGAAGTGTGCCTTCTCTTTTTGATTTGGCCCATGATTGCTTCTAACTACATATTATTGTAGACATAAATTACGTACCCATGGCCTTAAATGAATTATGAGTCAAAACATAAAATATGAAATTTATTGCATTAGTTAGGTGCATATCATACACATGGTCTTAGGGTTAGGGAGTTTAGATTCATTCATAAAATATAACTCATCCATCTTGCATACCATGAAGATTATGGATTTAAAATTGCTTAGGTGGTGTTTAATTAGCCTTCTAGTTGAGTGATAAGTCCGGTAGAGTCAAGGTCATTTCCTCAAGTGATAATTCTCATAATTTAACTAGATGAGGCCTCTAACTTATATTACTTGTAGGCTGGGTTCTAAATCATTCTAGGAATAAGTCTTTCAAGCAGTTTAATTGTAATCCAGTCAGTCCTAGATTTCTAATAAAATGTCAATTGTTGTATTAAATTCAATCTCAAAATTATAAAGCCTAATGGTAGGTTAATTGAAATGCCTACTGAGCATCCCAAAATCTATAGGCATTTCCTATTTAATCCTCATTAGTCTTCAAAAGAACTCTTTCCCCTTTAAGAGCATTCCTTATTTAAATTCTAAATTATCATCCTTTTTTTAAGATAAGCTTTGAAATCCATAAAAATAAAAATCTATTTCTTTAGAGTATTCTTAGGAAGAGATCCTTCATTCCTAAGATGTAATTAACTATAGAGGCTTGCCCTTAGAGAACTATGAACCACCAAAATAAACCTTACTTCTCCATATAGTTTAGGGAAAAAATCTACATGAAGACCAACTTAAGAGTCTTTATTAAGTAATCAAATCAATTATTGTAATATGTTTATCTTTTAAGATAATATATTTATCTCTTAATGACATATTTGATTACCCAAATAAGTACCCCCAAGATTTGCATGGTGTTCCAAAAATAAAAATTCTAATATTTTTTTTAAAACTCGCTAAAGTTGTTCCTCCCTCCATCTTTAAATATAGACTTTTATTTCTATTCATCGATAATGTACTTGTGTCACTCATGGGTTCGGATTGTCTTTCTTTCTGTCAGATGCCTCGCAATTTCAACCTTGGTAGAGCTCATCAAACATCATTAACTTAGGTTCAAGAACTTATCACAGTTAAATGACTGGGTCTTAGAACTACCCCCTTAAAACTTTTAATAAGATTTAGAAAAAGTAAAGCAAAGTCACTTCTGTTTGACTTAATTTTAGGTCAAAATGGATTTGGTATCATTTAACAATAAATGAGAAATATCATTTTCAAAAAATTTAAAGAATCATCGAAGAAAGAAATTTTAATTTTTTTTAAAAAAAAATCACAAAGTCCCCTTTGTTCTTCTATTTTTACTTTGTCCAAAAGCTAGAGTGAGTCAAGACAGGTTCCTTAAATTAATACCCCTTTGTACTAATACATTCAATGATGACAAACACTTGAGAATGTATATTAAAATGAAGGAGTTCCTTGAATTCTTAAGGAAAACTCATGAAATTAAAGGAAGTGGGTTTATAGTTTACTATTGCCCACCACCATGATTGAAGCTTAAGTTGCTTTCTAAAAGAATTAACATAAAAAAATTTATAAAAGAGGGATAAGTATAATCTTTAAAGAATGCCTTGTTGACCCAAAATAAAAGCAAATTGAGCATTATGATGCTCCAAAATTTAAAACAAATGTGATGAAATGAATCATTAATCAAGGCATTACGTAATTTTGTAATTTAACTTCTTTAATCATTAGCAACTTTTGATGTGGCATTCCACTCTAAAAAGTTCTAGAGTTATCTTGATGAAGATCTACTACTAGGAATTGTTAAATAAAATAAAATCTCATATACGTCAATGTGGAAAATCATAAGAAATATCCAGAAATCTTGTTGATTTAGGTGCATCGGTCAACATCAAATGTAACATGCATGAAAATGAATATACACAAGCCCTTATGATGAGATGGTGCTGTGAGGATTCAATCAAGAAAAGAAAAGGAGTTTTAAACTTAAGAAAATTTAATCTGGGAAACTCATCCGGAAAAATATAATATCAATCACAATGTTGATTAAGATGGATAATTGAAGTGAAATCTTTGAAATTTAGGAACATCTTTAATGCTCTTGGATGGTCCTATCAGCCCAAATTAAGAAAAGAGAGAAGAAAATAATCATCATTACAATAATATTCACATCCATTGTTCATTCATGAGATTAGAGAATGATTTTTTTTAGTCTTGTAAAATTAAAGCACTACAAACAAAAAAAAAAGAGAAAAGAAGAAAAAGATAGTTTGAAATATGCTTAGTTCCTTTTCAAATCTTGTATTTAGTCAAATAATCAAGAAATTTCTTACTAAGTAATGTGATAAGTTAAAACAAGAAAGAATTATGTATGTAAAGGGTTGTACCAAATGTTGTATTGGGAGAGAATGCATCTAGTTTAACAAATGTTGTATCTAAAAAATATTAAATATAACATCTTACAAAAGTTGAAATGTTGATAAACAAAAGAAAAGAAAGAGAAGGAAAAGAAGGAAAGAAAGAAAGAAAGGAAATAAAAAGGATGGAAGGCTATTTCTAAGAGCTAAGAGTGAAGTTTGATATTTTTGAGTATATGGGAACTTTAACTCTACCCCTCTATATCAAACAAGATGGTAGAGTTAGAAGTCAAAAGTAGCCCCTAACATAAAAAAATAAAATAAATCAATTTTAAACCATCTTTAAATTCAATAAAATGTGTGAACCTTAGAGCTAAAGATAATAGATTTACCTTTTCAAGTATCCCTTTGTCTATAAGAAATTCAATGAAGTAAGAATCAATCCCTTACAAGTGACCTAAAAATATGAACTATAAAGAAGAAAAGCTATAAAGCTTTAAAGAAATTGAATTTAGAAGACAACTTAATGTTGATATTAGAGCCATTGCAAGATGAGAATTGCTTAATAGTTTGGGTTCTAACTTTCTTTCTCTTTACACTACATTAAAGCATTGTTTAGTTATGTCCAATGATTTAAATAACTTTCTAATTAATTGACCTTGAACTTAGAAGAACTCAAATCCACAATTGACAAGTTAAGAGAAAGAAGTTTAGAAATAGAAATAGATCTACAAGTGACATCAATAAGCTCATGTTTTAGGAAATTAGATATTGATGACTTAATCAAGTTATTCTTAGAGTTTAAGAACTACTTTACCTAGAATTAAAATAAAATGTTCACTTTATCTCTAGATGTAGATGTTTATATGATTAAGTTTGATTCCATTTCAATAAACTAAGTCCTTTGATGTATGCGTTCAAACTTCAAAGAAAAAGAAAGATGTTGCTAAATTTAAAAGCTGGTCAATAATGGCTTTACATGAGAAAATAATCTTGGTTAGCTAAAATCATCACAGCAAATAGAATATAAAATAAAATTGAAAAAAAAGGGTCAAATCCACATGTGTCAAATCTTGAGACTCAAATAAGGCTATATCTTGAAGATGAGTTCTTATTACCTATACTTGACTTTAGAATCGATAAAGCTTTACATAAGATTATCCTCATCCAAGGATGACTTGATAATATAACTCAAAAAAACTCTAAAGAAAAGCACACAACATTCAAAAATTCTACAAGGATATTTTGATACATGGTCATATTATTCAATCTCAAAATGTTGGGATAATTTTCCAAAAAGTCATGATCACAATTTTTGATATCTTCACTTTTATTCAAGTGAAGTGTTAAATTAAAAATCTTGCTAAAAATGAAAAGTAAAAAGAAAATAAAATTAGTACTTGAAAATGATCATGTCACTAAAAATCAAATCCCTAAAGTATACCTTTTGGTAATTTTAGAGAACTTAGTAGAATTTAGAAAGATCAAAAGTAAACAAAAGAAAAATTAATAATTAAATCTATCTATAAAATATCATTTGAAGAAACCTTTAAAGAATTGTAATCCAACCTTAGAAATTTTATCTTAAAATTATCAATAGAATTTTATATTCTCAAATAATTCAAATTCAACCTCCCAATTTCTTTATTGATTAGGGGTAATAAGAACAAAAAATAATAAAATACCTTTGAGAGAATCTAAGAGCTTGCTTACTTTGATTCTCATTCATTCATGAAAACTATATCAATTGTAATTTTAAAAGAATCTCTTAATCTTATTGAATTCAAATTAATAAAGAAAAAGTGTGAAGAGCATAAGAAAGGAGAGAAAAAAAGCATTATGACCTGCCGGTGCCTGGTGCCTCACATGCTTATAAAATCTAGAAACCCAAACCCAAATTGCCTACTTAAATAACACTCTTTACATTATGAAGCTAGCAGGTGTGTGTCATAATGACCTTCAATTTTAAAATCAAGAAAACTACCGTTCCTGCTGTTGACCTCATTTTTGGATGAAGTTAACATCATTTGTAAAATTATTAATTATGACACCTAATCTTATATTAGTAATTTCTTAAGTAATTGCATCCTTTAGTGTATAATAGCCATAATGGCCTGTTCTTTTAATTTAAATTTGGCTTTATTTATTTTGAATGTGTAATAGAATCAACCTACTTTTTTAGGTTTCTTTTTTGCACTATGCTTTCTATAATGAATGTTTGGACACTAGGATCTGAGGAAAACTAAATTTTCTACACAACTTAAATTTAAATAATTTAAACAAAAACTAAAGATATTTATAACTTCACAAATAAATTAAAGCCTTATGAACAACTTAAAAGCAACTAGAAACAACTAACTTCTGTGAACCATGATAGCATATTATTCTAACTTCTTGAATTGAGTGCTTCACCCATTACACATTAAGGGCATCTAACATTTGAGGATGACCACCTTCTTAGATAAGTCTACTTTCTCTTCTTGAATTATCTCTTAACCACTTCTAATTACATGTCATTTAGACATAAACTGCATATCCCAAGACCTTAAATGAATTATGAGTCAAAATATTTAAAAGCTAAAATTATTGCATTAGTTAAATATCATACCCAACATGATCTTAGGGATTCAGTGAGTTTAGGTTCTTAGATTCTTTCCTAAATGTAATGCCCCATCTTGCATAACATAAAGACTAGCATCATGGATTTAAAAATTCATTTAGGTGGTGTTAGCTGGCAAACCTTCCAGGTGGGTTATAATTCCAAAAGAATTAGGGATAGGTTCTTTTTCTCAAGCGAGAGTAAGAGCCAATAATTCCTAAAAGTCAACCTAAGTCAAGCCTCTGAATTATGTTAGAAGCATTTATAGACTTAGGTTCTAAAGCATCCTTCTACGAATAAGTCTTTAACCCTATGCATTCTTACAATCTTGTACAACTAAAATATAAGCCCTAAATTTTGAATAAAAATAGAAATTCAAATCTAAACAAATTTTACCTCAAAAATTTAAAGCCCAATGGTAGGATAGTTGAAGTGTCTACAAGGTATCCTATTTTCTATAGACATTTCCTACTTTATTCTAATTAACCTTAAAAAACTCTTCCCCCTTTGAAGTGTTCCCTTTTGAAATTCTATTTTAACCATCCTTTGAAACAACTCTGAAATCTATAGAAATAAGAGCCTATTTTTTAATCTAGAGTATTCTTAAGAAGAGATCCTTATTTCTAAGATGTAATTAACTATAAGGGCTTTCCCTTATAAGGAACTACGATCCAAGTATAAAATAAATCTTGTCCTATTTTTTCATGTTGCTCAACGGAAGAATCTCTGAAATCTTAAAAAAGACTCATTAGCATTATAAGCCTTTATTTTAAGTGATTAAATCTATTATAGGATAACATGTTTATCTTCCAAGATAATATGTTTATTCTTTAATGATGAATTTAATTACCTAAATAAGAAATTCTTAAAATCTATGTGGAGTAATAAATTTTCCCCACACTCTCCCCACGTAATAACCACCCAAGGATGAGAATTATTTTAGAGCTAAAAACTATCCCATTAGTGGAGAATCTTCTATAAAAGAGGACAATTACGCCCAAACCCCTCACCCCCATAGGTCTCTCCTTTTTCTTCTCACTCACACTACAACTTGGGCATTTTTCTACTCTCTTCACTTTGTATATCCTCTCTATGTTCTGTACACTCTTCACTTGCACTCAATTTCATACCTCCACCATTGATATTGGACTCGGTGAGATGGTAGTCCTCCTTCATCGATTTTGGATCGAAAGGAGACAAACCTAATTATGTTAAAAAATATTTTAAGCACACAAATCTTAAAAAACATCAATATTGAAGGCCTCTGCCATTGAACTTGGTTTTGATGTGAGAAGAGCACCCTCCCTCCATTGATTTTGGATCCAAAACAAAGGAGAAGAGTATTTTTACACTAAAAAAGTATGAATTTTAGCACTACTAAATTGTTATGCTATCAAAATTTTGAGAAATCAATGAATCTCCCCAAAGAAAATTGCCCAAAAAAATGGTGTTCCCAATATGTAGCATCTAGATGCTAGGATATAATGCCACAGTGCTAGGTTATTGAGAATTTAAATATATGTTTCCTACATCTTGGTGCCAGCATATTCTTAGTCCACAGTGTTACCCTCTCGGGTTCTAAACAAGCAAAACATGCAGTCATAACATCACAGTGCTATATCTGAAGTGTTATGGCATCATTATTTTTATAATTTTTGTTGCCTAGAAGAGCATATCAATCAATCTCTTGTTATCTAAAATTCAAATTATACAATCTCAATATTGCCAATCAAGTGCCACAACATTAGCATCTCAGGTTAGGACCCAAAAGTTCTTCTATCTTATAGCACCACAATGCTGTCAATAGAGCCACCATAGTTGACCCCTCAAGTTGTTGACCAAAAATCTTCAATCTTATAGCACCATTACACTGCCAATTTGGCAATATGGTACAACCCTCTTGGGTTAAATAACAAAACATCCCTAACCTATAATGCTGAAGCATTGCTTCTAAGGTGCCGCAACACTGTCTTCTTTGGTAATAAGCCAAATGTCTCTATTTTATAGTGTAACAGTGCTACATATCTGGTGCCACAACACTGCCTTTTTAAGATAATAAATTTGAAAAATAAATAATATGATCTACATCAAACCCGACACAATAATAATTGCCTAATTCTACTGATTGATGATGTTTCACGGGTTAATTTCGATTGGGTCTCAATATTGGGCCTATGTTAACAAAACCTACTCATTCCTCGATGATGGTCATATTGATTATAAAAATTCATTTGGAGGGAATATATTTAAATTGGATGAAATTCAAAATAACTTAAAGCAAACAATCATCCACCCATCTATAATTATTTGTCAAGGATTATAAGCTAAGAAAACCTTTACTCACAAAAGAGTTAATGTCAAATTAAATATATCACTATGTTCATACTCAAATAATCTCATGCCAATAAGGATGTGGCTAGTATCCTCTATCTACGTGGTTTTATCATCAAATGACACCACATGAAATGCAAATATGACTAGGTAGCTTAGCATTTAAAGCTCCATTATATTTTGATGATGGTAATAGCCCGTATATTCCCTAATAGCTTTGCTCCTTGAGCCATGAGTTATAGATTATATTTAATAGGCAAAAATCCTTATGTTAGCTAAGGTTGACTTAAAATTTTCACTTTAGATAAATATCACCTCAAGTCTACAAGAATACCTTAGATCGCACCTATATTTATTGATTCTTTTGATCGAAACTATTTTCTTTAGTAAACTTGGGACCATCGGATAATGAGAACCATGGGATCTTGATTGGGCATGTCATCACCCCTCCTAATATACACTTTAAGCTAAATAATAGTCATTTATATAGTACACACCATAGACATGGACTGGGTGGGAATTTTTCTTGGAATTACTATATTAAGAAAAATGAGAAGCACACTAAATTAAAATAAATGATTCATTTATTTTTAGATTCATCATTATTAAATTATTTATATTTTTTTATATCTTAATATTACAATTATTCATTAAGTTATTCATTTTGGATAGTATGAACTAAATGCAAGATAGAAGTTTCAATAAATGTGTGTTTACAAGATAAATTATGTTTAAACTTTATTAAATTATTTCCATGTCATTCATAATTTCTAGTGCATAAAAATTAAATTATCCCAAAATTATTCGTTTTCATCTTATTCTCTCTCCTATTATTCTTTCTTCTCTCTCTTAATATCTTTTTCATTTTAGCATTGTTTTGGCCGAATTTATTAATGAATTTTATGTAATAAATTGTGTGAAATTCATTCATAATATGTTATATTATTTTCTCTCTTTTTTCATATTTTAAAATTCATTTATTTGAATTATTCTTTAACTTAAACTTCTTCTTGCATGGCATGTACTTGCTAAATAAAATCAAATCTTTTATGGAATATGTTGACCATACCAAGCATGAATAATTATGATTATTAAGAGCCTAATAAATTTATCTCATGTTATTTTAAATTTAAATTCAAATCAACCATGTTTTTCAAAACAATTCCTTTCCTTTTACAATTTGACTTACTTTAGAAAAGTTTAAGGGAGTCCAACCACTATGCTTTAAAGTTATTAAATTTATATGTTATTTAAACATTAAATAAGTATATAATTTAAGTAGCTTTGATTTAAAATTAATCCAAGCATTATTTTAAAATTTTCTTATTTTAGGAAACCTCTTTGGCTGAATTCTTTGAAGTGGGTTTTCATGGATTTATTTTATTCAATACTCCATCCTTCATATCTAAACTCCTTTGGCCGAAATTTCTATGGGATTTCCTCAATCCTTGGCCATGAATCACATTGCATATACTTTATATTGGGTTTAAACAAATTTTTAAAGGAGCCTATGCAAGATCTCTTTGGTCGATCTGGTCTACTTTCATTTTCAAATTCAAATTAATGCCAAATCAATTTCCCTCTCATTGGATCAGTTTTTGGCCGACCCTAGACTACTCCCTCATCTATTTAAGAGCCTTGTTTCAACTTAAAAAATGTTCCAAAAAGATAAAAACTCTTTTTTTCTCTCTTGCTCTCTTGCTCACCCTTGGTCGATTCTTGCATGATCATTTCTTAGAGATTTTTTGTGATACAAGTTCCTCATCATTCTTCTTTTCTCTTGGAAAATTATTTGGCTTGAAGATTGATTAGAAAAGTGTGATTCCACCCTTGGCCAAAACATCATCTCTTTGGATTTGTGCTAACTTTATTTATTCTTCTTATTTTATTTATCTTGTGTTTTTTCTTCAGCTTAGATGTTTAAAGATTTTCTTTATTGTTTTATTTGTTTGATAATCAATTATTTTTGGCTAAATTTGTTATAAGATCAAAAGGATAAAATGATATCATTGATCTTTTGGCTGTAATCTTTTTTTTCTTTTAATTTTTGTCTTGGTTTTAAACATGATTAATCAATTTATTGTTTAATGAATATATTTTTTAATTGTTGCTATTCTTGGTGTAATTATATCTTAAAGTTAATAAATAATAATTCCTTATTATTGAATGAATAAAATCTTTGGTAAGATATTTTTTCCTAAGATTGTGTTTCAATGTCATTTATTGACATTCAAAGGCATTTATCAAATTAATATTTAATTGTGTTTATAATCATTATCATTCTTCTTTTTTTAAAATTATTTCTTAAGATTATTAAAATTGGTTTTATTATTGATTAATGAAAAAAAATCATCTCTTTGGTATTTATTTTTTATTGCTATCTTGAATGTTAATTCTTCTTGTGAAGTTTCAATTAAAGTAAATTTTCTTGTGTTTATTCATGTTAATCTGATTTTGTCAAGAAAAAGTAAAAAGATTTTTGTAATTACCTTTTGATAATCTTTTGCTTGTTTAAAGAAACCACATAAAATTAATTTATTTTTATTTTAAATCATTGATATTTCTTTTGCTTCTTATTTGTAAATCTTTTTATTAATTTCAAGTTCTTAACATTAATATATTTTTTTATTGGCTTAAATTTTTATTTAAAATTTATTTCTTAAAATTTTATTAAAATCTTTTTTTCTTTTACATATATGTTATAAATTATTAAATTCTTTTGTGATTACTTATATTAAATTGGTTTTATGCATATTTATTATGCTTTAGTGTATTCAAATCCTTATTCAAGTAATTGTTGAGTTTTAAAAATATCTACCATTTGTAATAAAATTATCTTTGTGAATAAATTCAAAAGTAAAGTGTTTGGTGATTGCATTTTGTTTGCATTTCAAATCTTTAAGAAAATCATTTAAATTTTAAAGATCATTCAACAAAAAGTTACTTTTGCATTAAATATTTAAGAAGATCTTGTTGTAATTTCATTAAATTAAAGTGATTCTTTTTTATTAATATTCAATTAGAAATTAATAAATTAAAGAGTAAATATAATTTATAATTAAATTTGACTTGTATCTTTCTCTTTGTTTTATCTTAAGTTGGGTTGTACATATAAAATACATATTCCAATCATTAAAAGAAAATTTATTTTGTATCCAAAATAAAATGTAATTATTAGTAAATTCATATCTACATCCTAATTTTATTTAAAATAAAAATCTTTATGCTTTACTATCGGTTATCTACTAAATCCTTATTTAAATATCTCCAAAAGATAAAATTAAATTTTAAATTTATTAAGACATTATCCAATACTAAAAGCAAATCATTACAATGGGCTATATCATATCTCATTACCTAATGTAATTTATATTAGATTCATCATACCTAATATAAATTTAAATATATATGAAAATGATCAAATACATCATTAATTTTGATCTAAATAAATAAATATTATAATAAAAATATAAATATATAAATTAAATAAATATATTTAAATAGAAGATCTATCATCTCAATAATTACCCAAAGATATCATGTAAAATCTATAAAAAAAAGATATGTCTAAATATACCCAAAATTATTTAGAAAATAGCTTAACATCAAAGAGTATCTAAATATAAATGAAGAAAGAAAATATATCATGTCTCGACATGACAATATAAATTTTGTTTACATAAAAAGAGAAAATAAAGCATTGGCTAGCATCATGATGCTAAATTATAGCACCTCAACATATCTTCTCATTAGAAACCCAAATTACCTATTGCCAGTTAAATAACATATCTATGCATCAAATCAATGACCTTCAATTTTAAAAAAGAAATCTACCATTCTATAGTGGGAACAATTATGGAGCAAAAAAATTACCTTTAGTGATTACATGTAGATCTCCTTTTTTCCTCTCACTCTCCTATAGCTTAGGCATTTTTTATTCTCTTCATAGATATTTATATTCTCTTATGTCTCTCCACTATCTTCTACACAAAATAACTAAAATAAATGGTGAGAATCATTGCAAACACTAGATTTTAGACCTCCACCATTAATCTTAGATTGGTAAAGAGACACTCCTCCCTATCAATTTTGGATTCATAATAAGAGAAGACTAATTATGTAAAAAATATATATTTTACACACAAATCTCAATATATCAAATTTAAAATTTTCATTGAACTTGATTCTAGTGAGAAGAACACCCTCCTCATTGATCTTGATCTAGACTAAAGGAGAAAGTGCTTTTAAACTAAAAAAGTGTGAATTCTAATAGTACAAAATTGTTATGGTACCAAAATTTTAAAAATGAAATTTCTAAGAAAATTGCCCAAAAAAAATATCTGAGTGGGACAAAATCTTGAATGCTATCAAAATTTAACATGTGTATCTATGTCTTGGAACCATAGTGCCATATTCTTAGCGATGTAGTGCTATCTCAAATTTTAAATAAATTGGAACGCATTGATAATGGACTATATAAAAACATGACCGAGTTAATTTTTAGTTTTTTTTACTCAAAAAATACTGATCTCTCTATATCTAAAATTCAAATTCTACATTCTTAGGTGGTGCCATAGTGCTAGCATCTTATAGCATTTACAATCTATCAATAGAGCATTATAGTGACCCTTTGTTGATCAAACATCATCTACATAAACATTCCTAACCTAGTTCGATAATTCTACTTTCAAACACTACCATTTTATCTTTTGGGGTAATAAGCCAAATATCTCTATTTTATAACCCTGCTACATCCATTGTGTAGTGCCTTCTTGAGATAATAAATTTGATAAATAAATATGATTCACATGGGGACCCACACAATAATAATTACTTAAGTCTACTACTAGGATACTTTCAGTTAATTTTATTGGGTCTCAATTAATTCTAGGAACAAAACTTCCTCATTCATGATGGCCTGTGATTATAAAAAATTCATGAGATATGTTTAAATTGGATGAAATTTAAAAAATGACTTAAAGCAAACAATCATCCACCCACCCATCATTATTTATCAAAAATGATAAGTTAAGAAAATATTTGAGATAGGATTAAGTCATTATGACCCCTTTTCTTTTCAAGCTATCTAAGTTGGAATTAAAACATTGAAGGCCCCTTCATTAGCTAAATTTTACTATATTAGGATTTAAGTTTTATGACCCCTTTTCTAGCTAAAAATAATAGAAATTAAGAGTGAAAATAAGTCATTGAAGTCCCATTCCTATTACTATTTAGGTTAGAAACTAAATCTATATTACTACCTAATTTGTCAAAATCTTGAGGAATTAGATTAAGCTACAAATCTCCTCTTCCTCAACACTAAGGTTGGAATTAGAAAAAACCCTTCTACATAAGAATAAATAATCTAAAGGTATCTTTCTGGTAAAAGTTCATAGTTTAGATAGGAGTAAGTATCCATGTTGGCATCCTCTCCAACTATTATCTCATATAGAATAAGTATCCATGGTGGCATCTTTCTAAGAAAATATCTCTATTTAGTTTGTGTTAGGGTATATTCCTCTTTGAGTCTTTCATAATGTTATTTTTTTATTCTTCAATAATTAGTAAATAAGTCTCTAGAATGAATCATTCTAAATTAAAATAAATTCAAGCATGTTTTCCTATATTTCATAATAAAACTCAAAGTTAATCTAAAATAAAACCAAATCTAAATTTCAAAACTAAACTTTTTAAAATGCTCATGATTTTGTTGACTAGTTGATCATGCTAATATGTGCACTATACTCTAGTTGGTCCATATATAAATTGGGGTTCATTTGTTGACCTCATTTTTGTAAAGTTAACATCATCATAAATTAGTAAATAAGATACCTAATCCTATATTAGAACTCTTGATTAAGCACTTAGGAAGCTTTAGCTTGTAATCTTCTAAAATTTTTGACTCCTAAAGATTGGTGAACTCAACCCAAATTCAAATCTAAATAAAGAGTTGAATCAAATACATTCCAATTAAAATCTAAATCCATTTGAATTTAAAATGAGAATATAGGAGTTAAAATTATCCTACTTAAGCTCAAAATCATAAACTCAAAGAAATTTAAATAATAAAAAAATTAATTTAATATAATTCATTAAATAAGCATAAATGGATTTAAAATAAATCTAAGTGAAGGTTAAAGTTGGTTAACCATTTGACATAGTTGACTTATGTGAGTCCCACTAGTCAAAGGTCAACCAACTAATATTTGACCATATGAGGTCATTCCAAAGACACAAAATCATAAAATGAACATCTTTAAACATGAATCAAATGAATTTAAATCCATAAGATTTTATTTGAGCTAATTTAGAATTTCCCAAATGAACTTTCTTAAAATCAAAATTAAAATTTAATTAAAACTAAATAAAATACATAAAATCATTTGGAAATCATTTAGCACAAACCAATCAATGGTCTAATTTGACTAATTTAGTCATTTGAAATGAGTTAACTTAAAAGCATAATTAATTTATCAAAATAACAACTTCAAAAATTAATTTCTCCAAATCATTCCACACATGTGATTAAACGTGATTGGAGTCTAAACACTTTCAAATTTGGTCATTTGACTCCATTGAACTCAACTTAACCCATTTAAGTCAAAATGGTTCAAGTTAAATAAAATCAAAATCAGTTTAAAGTCAAGGCAATTTAAACAACATAAATCACCAAATAAACATAATTGAATCTAAATTTGAATCAGAAGACCATTCAAACTAAGAATTCAACTTGACCTATTAATGTCAAAGAGCTAAACTTAGCTCAAATCATATTAAACCTCATATGGCATGGAGTTCCTCTACACTATCCATTTAATAATCAACACTAGTTGAAACTTAAATCTAAAAAATAAAAAAATACAATTAAACCACTTTAGTCAATTTCAATCTAAAATGGCATCAAACTAAGTTCAATTTCAAAATCCAACTCAAAATGGTTTGATCCATGATTCATCTTAGTTTGACTAATAACCATCAGTTCAAAAGAGTGTTGTAATGGTGCCAAAAGTCAAAAGATGCCACATAAGATGCCATGGAAGATGAGCCATAGCTGGAAAAGAAGAAACAATAAATGGAAGTAAAATCCCATTTCTCACCCCACACCTCATCCATTTTATCTCAATAGATTTGGACTCTCTCTTGGCCTTGAGCCTCCAAGGGTGGAAGTGACCATGGAAAATCCAATTTGGTTTTCTCCATGAAGCTCATGGCTAAGGAAAAAAGTGAGAAAGAGACTTCCTCTTCTCATGTTATGCATCCCAATACACATTTAAGCTAAAGAGAGGCCAAACTAACCTCATAGAGCTTTTACTAGATTTTGGCCACCCCATATCTTTACATGTGGCACTCAAATAATGGAAAGAGAGAGAAGACTTCTTCTCATGAATGTTGACCTCATTTTTTAGGATGAGCTCTCAACCCTTCATCTTAGACATAGGACTCCTCTTAGACTTTAAGAGATCCTTAGTCTAAGACACATCTAGTGATTAAGTGGACACTCAACCTATCTAGAGACTTAGAAGAGTTAGCCATAGAATAGGTCATGCCTTGGGTGTTAAGAAAATTTTTTTACCCTTAGCTTGAACCACATTCATTTCCTTCCTTCAAGTCAAACTCCAAATCAATCAACATCAAACCTAAATCAATTGCTTAATTGATTTTCCCAAACTCAAATCAATGCCACATGATTGAAACCTATGATTAAAACTTGATTGAAATGATTGAAATTCCAAATCTTTTCTAAGTCCTTTAATCCTCTTAAGGACTTAGCCTAAATCATGTTTAAATCAATTCAAACTCGAAATTTTCTCACAACTCCTTTATATTCACATATATAAATGAAACATAAGTTCAAATTAATCAAACTAAACCAATTCAAATTATTAAAATAAATACATATAAATCCATCAAATTGATTAAACCATGATCTAAGTTCATTCAAATCATGTTTGAACTTGACCAACCATTTTCTCTAAATATTATAAATGAAATATATAAATCAAAAAAAAACTTGATCAACCAAAATTGAAACCAATTCAATCTTCCAAATCTTGAACTTGACCAATCAACTTTAAAGCCTATTTTTCTTGAACAACCCAATGATTCAAAACTCAAACATGAACCAAATTATAAACATAAATTCAATCCATTTAATAATCAACTCAAAAATATCCCATGAATCAAATAGTTCGAAATTCAAATTATCAACTTGACCCATTTGATCAAAAATGCTAAATGGAAAATTCAACCTAAGTCCAAAATTAATCAAACCAAACACCAAAACATTTCAAAATCATTGACTTATTTATTGGTTGACCAATTTCATCATTTTGACTAATGAGTCAACATGAGCAAATCTTATCAAACCAACTCCATAAACAAATTGGCCAAACCTATTTTCTCATCATACCAAACATGCCCAAATTGAAATCATTGACAATTTTTTAAAACTTAAAGCAATCAAAACACTTGGAATTTGGTCAACTTTTCATGGACACTTGATCCTCTTAGTGACCAAATGTCAATGGACCTAATGACCCAATGGGAGTTCACCAAACCAACTTAAACCCAAATTGAATGTTCTTGAAATGCCATCACTCATGATTTTAGGATGAGCTTCCATTCCACTATGTTGACTGATTGAACCATACAAACCCACTATGGTCAATTGATCAAATGGTAAGAACTATCATTTCATAGATATACTCACAATTTAATTTAAACACTCCAAATTGGGTGTTAAACTGAGCCCAAATTAGTCTTTCCAAATTTGAAAAGTCAAATTGACCAAATTTCACACTTAAAAAATAAATCTACCAAAAAACCAAACTCACATTCAATTCAATTTTTCAAATCATCAACTCACCTAATCATATAAATCTTGAGCATGATCTACTTGATCAAACAACTTAAATCAAATTGGCCCATATTCAATTCCTCAAAACTTCAAATTTTCTCTCTAATGGTTCTCCATAAATCATGATGATCACCTCAATTAGCCATTTTTTTGAGCTTAAAATGTGATTTGGAGCTTTGTAAAGAATTTTAATCCAAATTTTAGCCATTTGTCTTCAACCATTATGCTTAGATGGGTTGTGGGTTGAATTTCATCAATCAAATCAAGAAACTGGATTTTCCTCTTGTGCTTAATTAGCAATGACTCACTCTAATTTTCTTTGATTTATTGGTCAATTGAAATTTCTAATTCATTTTTAATCACTCCCAATATAATTAAGCAATTAAGAGCATATTAGTAACCCTCATTGGTCAATTAAGTTTGATTAAGTGAATATGATGTTTGAAATAAGATGCTTTTCAAATTTCCCAAACACCCTATTTCTTTCTTAATCAACCTTGGTTTAATTCATTGATTAGCCAATTAATTTCATAAAATTCAAAACTTTCTGAACTCAATTCATCTATCTTTAGATGTTTGGGTGTTCAAGAGCTTAATCTTAAGAAAATAAAAACTCAACTCACATGTGTGAGAGGTGTTATGAAATACTTAAGTTAAAACCCCTTATTTTAATTAATCATTAATCATCAAATCATTAGGATTTCATCTAGGTGCATTTCTGATTTAAATTCCTTTGTTGCTTAATGTCATCACATTGCATAATTAGTTGATTAAGTATCTTAAATGTAAATAAATGATTAACACATTGAATTCACACCTTAATCAACAAAACAAAAAATTGATCAAATCACCTAAAATTAACTAAAATAACAAACATATGAAAATGGTTAGGAATTATAAATGCACCTCATTTTTTCAAATAAATCAAATCAAAACAAAAATCAACCTTCTAAAAATAATTGTTTATTTTAAACCTTCTTATTCATAAGATAGTCTTAATATGGTGAATGTGTTGATTTCATCACTTTAATCTTTCAAATGCTAAAATATGTCATATGAGTTTCAAGCATTATCTTCCAAAAAAATCAAATTCAAAAAATGAAACTTTTCTTTATGTTAAATTCATATTTTCAAAAGTAAATAACATTATCACTTAAATTCAAAACTAACACCAAAATCTATAATTCAAATATCAAAACCCAATGTTTCTACTTATAATTATTTATGAGCTTGCATTAGATATAAATATGAAAATGCATTTAATTCCTTCTCTTTTCTTTTATTTATGGTTTGTAATTTCAAGTGTATAGTTTACTTGAAAATAACATGTCTTTTCAACTCTCTATTCATTCCTATACTATTACTTAAAGATAGCTACACTTGTACATATAAATTGCATAAATAAAACAATCAACCAATACAAACTTTTTTTGCATCTTTCTTTTCCTTCTTCTTTTTATTTTATATGCTTGTATTTAAGGAAAGTGTATATTAGTCAGACAACCCTGATTGTAATTTAAATACAGTGGTCTTGTGCCTTCACTAGTTAATGGTCTCACATCCCTAATATTGTGCATGTGAAAATGGATAAGAAAACCTCTTTTCTCTTAATGAAAATCATGCATCATAAATTCAAATTTTCTTAATAACTCTCTTAACATTCTTCATAAAGTATGCTAAATATTTCCATTTGCATGTATAGAATGCTAAGGATTCATTCATAATGTTATACATATTAAAAGAAAATGAAGTGATGTGTGTTTTGTGATCTTAATTCATTATTTAATTTTAAAATGCTTTTCTTTTTTTGAGTGGGTTCATTTAGGAAAATAATAAGGTTTAATTAAAACACATAATAAAATATTCACTAAATAAAACTAAATATGAATCTGCTTAGAAATTACTTTAGAAGGAAAGAGATTCTTTCTTTTTCTCTTTACAACACTTAGTAATTAATTTTGGGTTCATTCACCAAACAAAACATCAAATAATACCCAAATCATCTACTTAAACAAAACCACTCTAGTTGGACATCTTCATACTTACAAAACCATCTAAAATATACATCAGACTTATATAGTTTTTTAGCCAATCTTATTTTATTTGTAAATTTATTTTCTTTTCATGTATTTTTTTTAGATGGTTTGGAATGATTGTTATGGGTGAATATGAGCATTTCAATTATTACTATGTACCAATATGAAGCCTTGTAATCACCAAAAGAAGGAATAAAAAGAAGAAAGAAAAGAAGATGAAAGATGAAAGAAAAAAAGAAATGAGATAATATTATTTCCTTACTTGATTGTAAATTAATTTATTTATAATCCAGTTATATAATAGAATCGCTAAATTTATTTTTTTTTCTTTGTGGTGGTTTAACAAATGCCTTTTATTCTTTTTGTTAGCTTTGTAAAATGTTTGATGTTTTTATTTAATGTGCTTTAAGATCATGTTTCTTTTCTTTTGAATGTATCTTATGATGATTGACTCTATAAAAAATAAATCTTCTCTAAAACTAATTAAGTCAAAATTAAAATAAACAACCCATAACTTCATTTAAAGCCTAATTAAAATCTAGATAAAGAATTATAATTATATTAAGTATTTCTTTTATAACATCATTCAAAAAAAAGTATATTATTTACACTCTTGATTAGAGGGCTTACACCTTTTAAGAGAACTTGGGACCTTTGAGAGCCATGGTGGAAACATACCTTCTCCCTTCTCTATTTTGGCCAATAATCTTTACTCATAATTAGGCATATGAATCCTATAAATAAGTTAAATGATTGTCAAAAAATAAAATAACATGTTATATATATTTTGCATTTGAACTATGTCATTTTTCATGCCCTTACATGATTCTCTTAGTGGTTTAATTAGTCTCTTTCTAACTATATAACAATAAAATCTTACATAAAGCATATGATTGCCATATAATTATAAAATGGTAAGTTAGTGACAATTTGTTAGTTTAAACAATCAGTGGTTTGTCCTCTCTTGTGGACAAACCTATTTTTTCCTTAGATTTAGGTCATGATTGGCCCTCACCAAAATCCCTAAATTTATTTAGGTTGCTCTCCTTCTATCATAAGCATAAATCTCCTCTTAGACATTTCATCTTAGGCATTCCATAACCTTGTATTATGAAATTATGCTAAACTTAATAAAAAATTCAACTCAAATAAATAATTCAATTTAAAAATAGCCCAACTATAGGATAGTTTAGATGTTTTTGTTTAGCATCTATATCTTATCTTTCTTTGGCTTGATAATAACTCTCTCTTTTGATCAATCCATTTGATCTTCCAAAATAATTAATTGATTAATAGTCTAAATTGAAATCTTTGGAGACAATGATCATTTACCCTTAAGTATTCAGGGATCTCATCTTACGATGCAATTATACATTTTTGTAGAACTTAACTATTTAAAATAAACCATTTTCATGTAAATTATAGAATCTTTGGTACACATGCTAACCCATTGTCCTTAGGAGTCTTATTGGTTAGGGTCTATTTATTTCCCTTTTTAGATATTTACCTCCAATGTCATATCACCCTCAATAAGAAATTCAGATCTGTCCAAAAAATGCATAAAAAATATAACTTATCTTTTTAACATAGAGTGAAGAAGTATAAATAGAAATATAAATTTCACTTACAAATTTTTTTGTCTAATGGTTCTCTCTCCATCTTTGGTAAAGGATCATTGTCTCCAGTATATGTGGTTTGTACTTTATTATTGAGACTATCTTTCATTTCATTGGAACTTATTATTTTATCTTTAAGTTAAAATAACATCTTTAGGTTTTAGGACCTCACCCCATGTTGGTCTTAAAACCCCTTATTTTTCAATTAAACATAAAAAATTGAACAAATTAGTTAAAGACTTCAACCATTTTCTTAAGGAAATCAGTTCAAATAATAGACAAAATAAATCAAAATCTTGCTTTCAAAATCAAAATGCACATATTTTGTTCTTAAATCACCTTCATTAACATCTTCTTGTTATATATGAGATCATCTTTACAAAAATATAATTCCTATTTTTTTCTAAAATTCATTTATAATTCATTTTTGGTGAAGTCTTCATTTTTTTTTAAATAAAAATAACAATCATATTTTCAAAAGCAAAATTTGAAGATGGACCTTCATTAATTATGTATGATATTCTCTTCAAGCAAAATCATAACTTTGAAATTCCAGCATTCCACATGTGTTGTTTCTTTCATATTTTCAAAAACACATATGTAACCTCTTAGTTCAATATACCCACACTTATTGTGGAGGTTAATTTTCAAATAAAATAAAAAATAATAAATTTTCAAAAGCACATATGAATATCTCCATTCAATATACCCAAATTTATTGAATGGAAATTTCTTTCAAATAAAGTAACATTATTTTGAAATGCCACTTAACATATTTTATATATGATTAGGCTGGGATTTCCTCTTTCAAAAAAAGTAATAATCACACACAAAATATACACCTTTAGAAAATGAAACATAATTGATTTTCATCTTAAATACCCAAATTTGTTAAATGGAAATCTCCCTTTTCAAAAATTGACCAAAAACAAAATTTTCAAAATATATTTGGAACTTCAATTTAGCATACCCCATTTGCTAAAATGAAGTCTCCCCTTTTCAAAATCCAAAACAAAAATTTGAAACCTTTTGTAAATTCATTTAGCATACTCAAATTTGCTAAGTGAAATTTCCATTTAACAAAATTTTCAAGAAACACTTTTGGAACTTTAATCTTTAGCATACCATATTTGCAAATGTGAAGTCTCCATTTTCAAAATAAAACCAAAACACAACAATTTTGAATACATCTTTGAATTCATTTTTAGCAAACTCAAATTTGCTAAGTGAAATTTCCATTTCATAAAATTAATGGAGCTTCATTTTAGCATACAAAATTTGCTAAAGTGAAGTCTCCACTTCCATCCAAAAATCAAATCAAAATCAAAAGAGACACATTAGGATTCCCTTAGCATACTTAAATTTTCTAAGGATCCTACTTTTTAAAAATCAAATCAAAATCAAAAGAGAAACACATTAGGATTCCCTTAGCATACTTAAATTTACTAAGGATCCTACTTTTCAAAATTAAAAATCAAAATCAAAAGAAACACATTAGGATTTTATTAGCAAACTCAAATTTTCTAAGATCCTATTTTCAAAAAATTTCCAAAACACTTGATTTCATCATTTAGCATACCCAAATTTACTAAATGGAAATTCCATTTCTTTTCAAAATCACAAAATGATTCACAAAACAAAGCAAAGAAAGAAATAAGAAGAAGAAATTGTTTTAAAACATCTCACTTACCATACCCAAATTTGCTAAGTAAATTTAAAAATATCAAATCAAAACCAAATCGACCCTTTACTTTAACATACCTAAATTTGTTAAATAAAGGGTCCTCAAGATCAAAATTCAAATATGAACCTATCAAGCATATATATATATATATATATATATATATATATATATATATTTTCAACATATCCAAATTTGTTGAAAGTGGATTCTATATCCAAACAATTCTTCTTTCCAAACAAAATATTGAAATCTATTCCAAATTATTTGAACTCAACTTAACATTTTTAAAATATTGAGTATGAGTTCAAAATTCTAAATTTGAAATTCAAAGTCAACAGAAATCTGATTCAAGTTTATTTTCAACATTGCAGACTCATGTTCAGTGACAATTTTTAGTTATAGTTCAGTCTCAATTTTAGTTGATAGAAATGGCTGCACCCAAGTACATGTTTACCTTTCCCCATGGAATGGACTTGGTCCTGGATCAGCCCTCATGTTGATTACGCCCACCTCATTCATTTTGGTTGAGGTTTTGAGGGGGCGAGGATTACTTGTGAGGGCATTCCCTCTCAACTAAGAGACCATAGTGGGCGTAAGGTCATTGATTGACTTGCCATCGACTGATATCCCTCACAGAAGAGGA
This sequence comes from Cymbidium sinense, assembly GCA_021442155.1. Classification (NCBI taxonomy): domain Eukaryota; kingdom Viridiplantae; phylum Streptophyta; class Magnoliopsida; order Asparagales; family Orchidaceae; genus Cymbidium; species Cymbidium sinense. Next base: position 135,148,523 of record CM038221.1, on the reverse strand, counting down.
AGGTAGTGACAATTTCTACATTAGCAGCTAGTTTCAGATCTGATGCCAATGCAGGTTTCTCGTTACCCTAGTGGGCTAGCACCCACTCATTAGCACCCTGGTAAGGCTCCTCTGATCCTAGATTATCTCCCCAGCTTTTGAAGTTGGGTCTAGTTCTTACTCCACTCGCTCCACCAAGACTCAGAGGAGGAACAAAAACTGCATGATTAAGTGGTACCATACACGCATCGCCAGGGAGATGGAGGCAACTACATGATCAGTTGTGGAGGAGTTGCCCACATTGATTTCCCGCTGTTACAGGAACATTCCATCCTCTCTTGGTCAACAGAGGATGCTAGAGGATCTACTTCACCTCCACCAGCCAAATTCTAGCTTCACGGTGAGTCAGAGAAGGAGGTCATATGCTGGCCTCCGTTCAGTTTTACGCCAGGTTGGCGGAGCTTATGGACGTTCTGAGTTCAGGGACTCTATTTGACTTGAGATCTATTATCCCTCACAGTGTGGGGAAACATCTACTGTAGGAGAGGGCCAGGGAGGCCCATACTACAGCTCATATCACTAGTTGAGAGAGGCGAGTTTGGTCACCGGGCCTCCACACTCATTGATTTTCCTGATCGGTGCACTACCCGTGTCGATCACATAGATAGTATTCTACTTATAGGGACTACTCACCATAGGAGGAGGTCTCCTATTTTAGAGGTGGTGTCTCCACCACACCGCTCTACCCTTGTCCACCATCCCATTCATGTCAACATCTCCCCCAAAGGCCATGAAGGCCATATTGGGAGAAGAACCCCATTGGTGATCTATGACCAAGGGATCCCATTACATCCACATATTTACTATGGAGGTCGAGCTCTCAACTTCTACCTAGTTGTGTGAAGGAAGGAATGGACCCCAAAGCATAGTGGTCCCTTCACCATCACCACCGCAACAAGACTGAGATGACAGAGTGCAGAGAGAGAGGTGGCAGCCACACCCATGATCATAGAATCCTCCTAGAGTGTCACCCCTTTGAGAAGTGATAGAGTGCATTTCTTCTAGTATACAGCCCCTCACAGGATTGATTCTCCTGCAGTAGGGGAGTTCCGGTGCCTCTCAATTCACAATGTAGATCCCATCACCGATCATCCGAAAGCATTTGTGCTAGTTCTGACAGATTGATCTTTAAATGATATAGTAGCTCATTATTTCATGGAAAAGAAGGAGATCCTAGGATACGGCTGGTATGATGAGGAGAAGATAAGCTTTGATCTCAATGAAGATGATTTGTTGGAAGACTGAGTAGGGATTTGCATGGTAGATACCATGAGATCCCTCCTCGAGAGAAAGCTATGGAAGGTGATGAGATTGAGCAGAAGACATGGCCCACCCAACACCTCATCATTAAAAGCAGAAGATGAACATATAGATGGGGATGGTGAGCTTGAGGACTTATTATATAAGTAGTCTAGATTTCAAAAATAAGCTCCAGTTCATCCTACTATAGCAGACTATTTAGCCAAGTTGGTGCATGTCTTGGACCCAGCCAAGACTTTACCTCCATTAGAGCAAGGTAACACCAAATGTATAGGAAGGTAGTGGAAAGTACCTCCATACAGAAAAGATATCAAGTCCATGGTTGAGCAACAGGTGAAGGAAGCGTTGGCTCAAGCTTGGGGAGGATCATCAGTTCCAAAGGGTAGACCCTACCCAAAGGAATTTGATGCAATCCAATATCCCAAGGGTTTCGTGCCACCTTCCTTCAAGAGTTTTGATGGAAACCCGAGGTAACATATTGCACTTTGGCTAGTTATTGCAAGTGTTTACTTTGTTATTCTCCTCTTCATCGAGCCTAGTGGTTAGCTTTTGATTAATATGAATTTCCCAACAAGAAAGATATTTGTTAAGTTGGAGCAACTCTTTATCAAGAGGTTTGTTGGAGCTCAAAGGGTTACGTGATCTCATCAACAACAAACCCGTGAGTCCCTTATTGACTACATTCTCAGATGGCATAACCTGAGTATGAAATGTGAGTCACAGCTATCTGAACAGCATGCCATTGAGATTCTTCTAAAGAATATCCATGGCCCTATCACCTTCATGCTTAAGGGCTTCACCATCAAAACCTTTGAGAAGTTAATCAACAAGGTGGCTAGTCTACAAGGAGAGGCCAAATAGTTTCCTTTTCAAGACCAATTGCCAAAAGCAAAGCCGTAGAAGGTATACGAGAAGAAGCTCGGGGTAGTGACAACAGTAGATAAGGGGAAGCAACTAGAGATCTGGAGACCACAACCTCAGAGCTTCCCCTCTCCTACCACCAGAGAAGCCTACGCACAAAGAGCCTCCATGGCCTCTCACTCCTCACCACATCATCACAAGAAGACACACACCACCGGCCGTAGCTATGGTCCACCTACTCTTTTGGATAAACTTAATAAGCCTTTTTCATTTAAGAGGGAGGTAATCAAGAAGATCTTTAAGAATCTCTTAAAGAAGCTTGATTTTTAGCTACCGGAGGAAGTGAGAAAAAGTCATGATCCCAACTTTTGCCCCTACCATCGTATGCGAGGTCATGTTTTGGTGGATTTCTTCACATTTAAGGACTGCTTGAACATAACTTCAAGACCGTGTTGTAATTATCTTGAAGAATACCTTGGAACAACCATCCGCCCATTAGGGTAATCCTTGGGATACTTGTGATCCTTCCAAAACCAAAGAAGGTTGGGATATCTCCTTATCAAAAATCTCTAAAAAGATTGTTCAGAAGATCAAGAAACTTTCATGTAGGTGCCTGAGTCAGCTCAAACCTCCAACATTAAGGAAGGTTTGCAAGTTACCAACAACTTAAGGAAAGGTGGAGCTCAAAGATAGCAACAACAAAGATGTGTACAAGATAGCCCGTGCAACCACCGACCGAGTCCACCTCTAATCTATTATTTACCACATCAGCCTACCACTACTAACTAGTTCTTATTCTTCTAGTAGACATCTTGTATCGATGAGGGCATCAAATCCCTCACCCCTTTTACTTTACTTGATTTCTACTTTGTACCTCCTATCAAATCTAAGAAATTGAAAAATAAAGCTAGCTTAAATTACATCTGTGTCACTTTTGATGGGTTGTCTAAATCTATTCCTAATGACTCTTCAAGTCAAAAAAATAACTATAATAATTTGATCTTCCTTTCGCTCGAGTTGGATTTCCTACTCAATGACTGGGTTCACCTCTTGAGATAGACTTGGAATCATCCAATTTTGAGGGTCCCATAGGAGAAGTCAGAGTGAGAGCGTGTGCATAACCTTCCATTATCCTGCCATAAGAGATCATCAAAGTCAACCTCCATAGTGGCAAGGTTCTACCTCCTAAAGGCAGTACCTCAAGATAGAGGAAACAAGTCATTGGTTCAAAAGATCAAGAAGCCCCTCCATGGCATGCTCCACCCTTGGATATGCTTATGGAGGATCAACCTAAGGTGGACTACAATGTCCTCTCTCACCTAAGAAAGTTTCCATCTAAGCTAAGCATATACGATGCCCTTATCTTATCCAAAGAGATGATGGAATCATTAATCAAGGCTCTCCTTGATCTTGAGATAAGCTTAGCTCTACTGACCGCTATTGGTGAGCAGGCACATTACACAAAAGAAGCCTGAAGGATCACTTTCATAAATGAAGACCTTCTTCTGGGGGACTTGGAGCATAATCATCCCCTCTCCATCACAGTTGACATGGGCAGATTTAGACTCGCCAGAGTTCTCATCGATCCAAGTGCATCGGTGAACATTATGAGTCTAAAGACCCTTGCCTATTTGAGGATTAACATCTCCACACTCTGAGGAGATCAGATGATATTTATGGGATTCAATGAATAAGGTGAGTGGGCTTTAGGTTCCATAGTGTTACCTTTAGAAATAAGTGATTGGGAGAGTGAAGCTAAGTTTTACATTATTGATTCGAATACCTCATTCACTGCTTTGCTCGGTAGGCCTTGGATACATCAGAATAAGATAATTCCATCCTCCCATTAATGCATCAAGCTCAAAAAAAAGGATGGATTGAATACCATGTCAAAGGAGATGAAAAGCCATTTTCGCTAGAGAGGTTGAGATATATGAGGATGCAACCTACTATCTTCCTCAAAACACCTTTCTGTGAACTTGGACAAAATTTAAAATAAAAATAAAAAAAGAAGAAAAATAAAGAAAAAAAAAGGAGAATTGAAGAAAAATAGAGCGATATCACATTCCACCCACGTTCATTCCATCATATGGACATGTGGGTATGATGACTCAATCTCCACTAGGCAAAGGTGGAGGCAAAAATAGAGGCAGTTCTAGAGGTGGAAGACCCCTTGGTTGGCCATCAGCCAATAGGTATTATGTTCAAGTTCATAGAGTACTCCAACTATTCACATAGACTTGGAATTCCTGAGGATGAGTCTAATGTGATTAGCATTCTACCAACCCCTCTCGGGTTTCAGAGGTGACACTGAGAATAAATGATGAAGACCAAGCCTCAAATAAAGCAAAGTATTCAATTTATGTGAGACTATTAGAAAGCGTGAACCTTAGCTCTAACCTCACTTTCATCTCAAAAGTTGAAGGTTTAGTAGTTAAGGAAGCCCTAAGTCTTCATGATATAAAGCCAAAGAGATTCTTTTGGGATCATCATCCTCAAGTCTTGATGTAGAACTTGAGGATACATTTAAAGAATTAATGGAATTATCATTTGACTTTACCTTGTGTTATAATCTTATACGAAAGGTTTGGTTCTTCCTACATGGTCTAAGCATAGTCAGTATTTTGAGAAGCTGGAATAATACAGGTGAAAACACAATCAAGAGTAGACTAGATTCACTATAGGGTCTAGTGAAGATGATGATAATTGTTACCAATCATTTGAGTTTGAGAGGTTCTTTTCACACAACACAACTTTATGAGAATGTGTATTTAGAAACCTCATGATTCATATGATCTCAAATCAAAGATGCCTCGCAATTTGAAGAGGAGATCCATTCAATAATTGACAAGCTTAAAGAAATCAACCTTAGGACATAAGAAAATCCACACCCGACATACATCAGTTCGTTGTTGAATGAAGAAGAAACCAATAACTTAGTTAGCTCGAAGTTTAAGGACTACTTTGCATGGAGTTATGAAGAGATGCTCGATTATCTCTACATAGTCCACAAGCTAGCAATAGATCCTAGCTAACCCTATCAAGCAAGCTCCTGGATGCATGCGATTAGAAATTGAACAGTAGGTCATTTCTAAAGTCAAGAAATTGATTGATGCGGTTTCATCGGAAGAAAATATCCTACCGTTAGCTGTCATCAAGTTAAGAAGAAGAATGGCCAAATTCGCATATGCATTGATTTTAAGGACTTAAACATGGCATGTCCTAAGGATGAGTTTCTCTTCTATACCGTAATTAATGGTGGACATCACCTCATCTCATGCAATTTTCTTTCATGGATGGGTCATCTATAACCAAATCAAGATGTCTCTGAAGATGAAAGAAACACTACTTTTGAACCCCAATGAATCTTTCTTATAGGTCATGCCGCCTTAAAAATGTTGGTTCTACATACCAACGGGCCATGACTCAGATCTTCAATGAACTCATCCATCATCGCTGAGTGCTACATTGATGATCTAGTAGTCAAGAGCAGAAAAGGAAGACCATCTCTTTGACTTGAGAGTAGTTTTGAATGTTAAGACAATATAACCTCAAAATGAATCCTCTAAAGTGTGCGTGAGTAGCTTAAGGAAATTCCTTGGGTTTGTTGTCCAACATCGAGGAATAGAAATAGATCCAGAAAAGATTAAATCTATCTTAGAAATTCCACCTCCAAAGAGTTTAACTCAACTCATCTTCCAAGGATGGTCACATATCTAAGATGCTTTATTTCCAACCTAGGATGCAAGCCATTCTAAACACTTATCAAAAAGGATGCCAAGTTCAAGTGGGATGACAAGTGTCGATGCCTTTGAAGATATCAAGCAATATTTGGTGAAGTCGGTGCTCTAGCACCTATCCTGTGCCACTCATCCTCTACACTATTGCATTGGATGACTCTCTTGGTGCTCTATTAGTCCAAGCCAATGATGAAGGAAAGGAGAATGCTCTCTACTATCTCAGCCATCATCTGATTCCTGCTGAAGCAAACTATCCACCTATTGAGAAACATTGCTTAACTTTGATCTTTGAATTTCAGAAGCTACGATATTATATAATTTCTCATAAGGTGAACTTGATCTCCAGAACTAATCCACTGTAGTTCCTCATGACACAACCAACGCTATCCATACATTTAGACGAAGGTCCATGATTCTCTCATGATATCACATTCATTCCTCCGTAAAAAAGAACAAGCACTAGCAAAATTTCTTAGCACACACGATTCTCTTTAGTGACGATGATCTCCTAATGAACAAATCATGAACATAGGGGAGGTTAACAATCATTGATGAGAGATGTATTTTGATGGTGTAGTTTCCTTTCAAAAAAGGGAAGCACCATGATCTACTCTTCCAGGAAAGGCAGGGGTAGGAATTGTTCTCCTAACTCAAAACTCCAAACCATGATGTGATGAGATTCTCATACTATCTTTCCAACCCCTGCACCAACAACGAAGCCTAGTATGAGGCTTTGATTGTCGGTCTAGAGTTAGCCATCACTATCAATGTCAAGAGCATCAACATCTTTGGAGATTCTTAATTGGTCATCAACCAGATTGCTAGGTCATATAAGGTTCTCAAACACAAGCTTCATTACTATGAGTACACCATGAAGTCCAAATCTCTCAAATCACCATCTATAAGGTTCCTTGTAGAATGTAGTAATAGATGGGCCAAACTTACTAAAGAATTGACATGTGAAGATGAGTCCATTTCAATAAGGGTCCAAAATTACTATCCCTTACTGATGTTGAACTCATCGAGAGACTTTCTCTTGAAGGGGAGGTTTAGATTGCCTATAAAGACAAGGAGCTGGATTGGAGGCAGTCATTCGTAGACTATTTGAACACCTACAAACTACCACAAGAGAAGTCACAAAATCATCAGGTGAAACAGAGAGCTCTCTCATTGCTCTCAATGATGGCACCTCAGATGGTTCCTTGACCATGTGGTTACGTTGTTTAGATAAATACAAAGCCCATGGAATTGTTACTGAGGTACATTTAGGTCTACGCAAAGCGCATTAATCTGGTCTGAAGATGAAGACGAAGATCAAGAGACTGATACTCGCCTTCGATGATTACTGCATGATGGAAGTAGCTAGAGATTCTATGGTCGTACATGATGTGGTCCTACATCAACCACCCAACATTGTACACCCTACGTTGGCTTCATGGCCATTCGAGTGTTGGGTTATCAACATTGTGGGTCTGATTGATCTTCCTTCTTCCAAGGGTCATCGATTCATCTTAGCTATCACCGACTAATTTTCCAAGTGGGTGGTGGAAATCTCACTTATAGAGGTCACAACTCAGCATGTGCTTCAAATTTTCAGAAATCATATCATATATAGGTTTAAGGTTCCTCGATGAATTATATCTGATAATGGTATACATTCAAAAGCACCAAGATCAATAGCTTTTAGAATACATAGATTAGAGATACTCCACCATCTACTACCCAGCAAATGGCTTAGTAAAAGAATTCAATAAAAAACTCTCATTCAAATAATAAAGAAGACTTTGATGATAATAAATGATAGTGGAATGAGCTTGGTTGAAGCCTCATGGCCTACTACACCACATCAAACTCCAAATCAATCTCCCATTTTCCTTAGTGTATGGGTCCAAGTCACTCTACCTTTAGAGTTTAACTCTCAACTAAGGGTAGTATTGGCAAAGATCACTATAGAGCAGAATGCAAAGTTGAGGTTAGAAGAGCTCAAAGTTTTAGAGGAGAGTTGTCTATGGGCATGCCAGAACCTCTAGTTGCACAAGGCCAAACTGATTCAATCTCACAACATGCTGGTCCGCCCTAGGTCTTTTCGAGTTGGAGAACTTATGGTAGTCATAAGAAGACCAATTTTTGCCCATCGAAAGATGGGAGGCAAGTTTGAACCCACTTGAGAATGCCCCTATGTCATAAAGAAGGCCTACAAGGAGGATCTTATCGCCTTATTGATTATAAAGGGGAACACCGATGCTTCCAATTAATGGGCTCTATTTGAAGAAATATTACTCATAAAAAATCATGTTTGAAAATAATTATATCAATAAAAAAAAAAATTTGATTCCATTTCATCAAAATCTTCTCTTCTTCAAGCATTTCTTTTCTGAAATCCTCCATGTTTAGGTAGGTGTAAGAGTCCCCAGGCATCATATCATTCTTTCACAACACAAACACAATCAAACACCATCTCCCGATACTATTGGAATAGTTGTAAGAGAACTCAAGAGGCATCCTATTTCGATTAGCACAATTAAGTTAAGTGTGAGAGAACCCAAGCGGCATCCTTTCTTAGTGGGAATTTTTATTTCCATCCATGGCACCATTTCATCATAAATCCCAAAGCGTGTTTAGGGTAGGTATGAGAGAACCCAAGAGGCATCCTATTCCGTTTAACACATGCACAAAAAAATAAACACAAATCTTTTGTCTCGAGCTATTTTGATGTGGGAGCAAGCCCTGTGGCACTCACTCATTAGTCGCTCTAGGGTCTACATGCTACCTCGCTAGTATGTCACCCTAGTTGTCACTTATTTGGAAGATGTGAGTCCCCGCACTTTCTTCTTAACTTGACTATTACAAATCAATGAGCGCCTTGTTAGTATGGAAGACTTCACTCCTCAATAAGCTACCTCATGTTGATTTTGTTTAACAAGATGTGAGTCCCCAGCTTTCTTCTTGAACTAATCATCATGATCTAACTAGGTTGAGTATTTGAGGTTTAAGATAAGTCCCCCAAAGGCTCCTACCCTCTTGACTACATTTGAGTCGATATAAGTCCTCCAGCAGCATTCACTCAGTAGTCACCCTAGGTCAGATGGCACCTATCGAGCTGAAGACAAACTATCCCAACAATCAATTTTGCTATAGGAGGATGTTATTCCCCGAGCTTTCTTCCTAGGCTAATTGTTGCAAACCTACGGGCACTTTAGGTTGGTTAATGTTTCTATGCCGATAGCGACTCACCCTGGATACACTACTCTTGGCATGTGAGTCCCGCTTTCTCCTTGAGATGGCCTCCTACCTATTTGATATATGACTAGCCATGTCATCTTCTCAGATTTTGGATTAAGCCCTTCCCCATTCTATTTGGATCACATCCTTTGCAACCCCATTTAGACACTACCTGGGTTACTTTTGGATTGGACAGTCCCCCTTTCCTAGTAGCCACCCCTGTGGTTAGAGAATTTATTTAGCAGATAAATAAATTCTCCTTGGTTCAATAAATCTGATATAAGTTAATAAGCTTCTCAGATGATCCCTCACAAACCAACAGGTCCACACTAAAATAAACAAACAAACTACTTCTTGTAGATTAAGAATTTAAGCTCCAAAGGGCCCCTTTTCCCAAGCAGCATTCTATCTTTGTGTGAACTTCCTATGGAATTGACTAACACGAGTTGAGATAAATCTCTTAATCACTCAATGTTAGTCGTTCTATTTTTTCCATAAGCGTTACCTCATCATTCCGCTTTGGAAAATGTAAAACTATGACACATTCTTTCTATCATGATTATCTCAAACTAACGGGCATAGGTTTGATTTGATCCAAACTTATAGGGACCTTAGGTTGGTTAATGTTTCTATACAAGGACTCACCCTGGTCTTTGTAGTGAAATATATGAGTCCCCGAGCTTTCTTCCCTTGAATTGATCATTGCAAACCGAAAGGCACTCCTTTGGTCAGATAGTTCTCCATCGACCGGGAAGTTATTCCCTTTGGTTCAATAAATTTAAGATAGGTCTAGGCTATTATAAGCTCCTTCTCAGTATGATCCATCACGAACTAACAGAATCCATCAAAATAAATTAAAAATGAAATTAATCCTTGACTATCTTTGAGCTGATTTAAGTCCCCCAGCGGCATTCACTCAATAGTCAACCCTAGGTTGGGGCCGATTTATCACCCAAAGCAACTAATCACCTTAGTTTTATTTCAAGATGAGTCCCCATGCTTTCTTCTTAAGACTTGACCATTGCACACTAAAAGGCATCCCCTTGGTTGGATAGTCCCACCTTGTGGTTGGTAGGCTACTCCCTTTGCATTGGTATGTTGAGTTACCATGGCCCCTCAGTAGCAATCATGGTAAACCGATGGGACCCATCAAAAAACAAAGAAAAGAAAAATTTACTTGACTATCTTGAGTTGATCTAAGTCTTATAGCAGAATTTACTCAATAGTCAACCATAGGTTGGGTTCGATCCGTTTCTTTGCCAATAGATCACCCTAGTAACTGGTCCGTACTTTGGAGGATGTAAGTCCACTATGCTTTCTTTCTAGTACAACTACTACACACTGAAAGGCATTCCCTGTGCTTGGCTAGTCCTACTATGTGTTTAGTAGACTACCCCTTTGGATTGGTAAATTGAGAGCCTAGTCGGTTCCTACTCAATGGTCCATTGCAAACCAAGGATCCATTTCAAAATCCAAAATTAAAAATCAAACAAATTAAACTTTCCAGAGAAACAAACAAACAAAATAATCAATCAATCCAAATCAAAATCTTTTGCTTCTCCTGAGATGCAAATCTTTCTAACTCCCCAACGATCTATTCTAATCCTTGGGATTTCACAACCTTTCCTCTGTGGATGACTTGAACTTGCCTCCCCAAGTGGAGAGTTCACTTGTCTATCCTGTGGAGTCAAACAAATGCAAATAAACAAACAATAAATTGAAACAAATTCAACCTCTTCCCAAAGATGAATTAATTAAACAAATTGAATTTCTCCTAGAGACTCAAATCAAATCAAACCTCTCATCTTATGGATGACTTGGCTTCCCTAGTGAAGGTTCACATACCTATTCATGGATTCCTCCTTCCCTCTTATGTCCTTGACATAAGTAGAGCCACATTGCACTAAGCTCCTGATTCCTTCTACACCTTGGTTAGAGTAGATCATCTGTAGTGCTTGTGATCATTGGGTGTTGTTGATACCAACACAAGCACATGTGTGTTCTTTCATCACACCACACTTATTGGGCACCTTTGTTGACCTCATTTTTAGGATGAGCTCTCAACCCTTCATCTTAGACATAGGACTCTGACATTAAGAGATCTTTATCTTAAGACACATCTAGTGATTAGGATACTCAACCTATCCCTAGAGACTTAGAAGAGTTAGCCATGGAATAGGTCATGCCTGGGTGTTAACAAAATTTGCCTACCCTATAGCTTGAACCACATTCATCACTTCCTTCCTTCAAGTCAAACTCAAATCAAATCAACATCAAACCTAACAATTCCATCTTAATTGATTTTCCACAAACTCAAATCAATGCCACATGATTGAAACCTATGATTGAAGCCCATGATTGAAATTCCAAATCTTGCCAAAGTCCTTAATTCCCTCTTCTGGACTTAGCCAAATCATGTTCAAATCAATTCAAACTCATAAAATTTTCTTACAACTCATTTATAGTCTCATTTATATTCACATATATAAATGAAATATAAGTTCAAATCAATCAAACTAAATCCTTATATTTTTCCTAACATTTATTTTACAAGGTGTTGATCTCACTTTTGGAATGAAATTAACCTTTCATCATCTTACTTAAGAACCTTCTACACTTGATTTTTAGAACACACTCTAATGCAAAATACTAAACTAAGCTTAGAGACTTGGAGAACATAACCCTAAGCTTAGATATCCTCAACAAATAGGTTAAAATCCTATTAAACCAAACTCATACATATTCACTCATTCAAATTTAAGCTCATGTAAATGAAATAAAACCATTTTTAGACTATTCAATTGATCTTACTTGAGTTTGATTTTATAATCCAGCCCAACAAGTTAACTTGGGTCTTAACCAAGTTAACCCCATAACAATCATAACTCAATTAAGCCCATTCAAGGAAACTAAATCCAAATTAATTTTCAGCCTCTCCAATTATTCATTAGATCATTTTCCATGCCAATACTTACAATCAATCCAATTGAACCAAAGAAAAGTGACCAACCCATTTATTTGACCTAAATGGTTCAAATAAGCCAAAACCTAATCGACAAATCAATGAAACCAAAGCCACCAATTAACTTTAAATTCATCATTGAACACACCCAAACTATCCATAATCCCAATTGACCCAAGTTGGTTTAACAAGTCACTTAACCTGTGGTGACCTAAAAGAGCCATTAAGCCAAACTCTACTAAACTCATTGAATTAAATCAATACAATCCCTTCATTCATATATCATTATTGAAACCAATTATCTAATTGAGTCAACTAAACTACTAGACCTTGACCCAAGTTGATCCAATTTGGCCTAAAGGGTCCAATTGAACCAAATCAAATAAACAAAATTGATTGAAACCAATTTTCAAACCACCTCTAATTCAATATTAAACATAATCCAACCTTCACTAAACCCAATTTCATCAACCCAACTTTTAGCCAATTTGACCTAAAGGGTCAAATTGAACCAAATCACATAATCCAAATTAATTCAAATTAACTCTTCCACCAATCACCAATAATGAAACTTAAACCATAAGTTTCAAGTTTGGCCAATTTAATCAAATTGGTCAACATGACCCATTTGACCCAAATTAAATTATAAATGAGCCACCAAATCTAACAAAATTGAATCAAACAAATTATATCACTCACCCAAAAGACTAATTGAACTCACTAAATTATTTTGACAAATTGAACCCATTTGACCTATATGGGCCAAATTGAGCCAAACCTAACCAAACTTGGCATGACTCATCCTTGGGTCACCATGGGCCTGCCCAAGTGGGCCAACACATGGTGAACCCAATTTGGGACAAACCCATTGAACCAAGCCACCCAAATAGGACAAAATCCCCATTTTGGTGGGTTCTAACCCCATTGACCACCATTGGGTCTTATTGGACAAGAACCACCATCCAACCCAACCCAAGGCTGGCTCACCTTGGCCATGAGAGGTCCTTCTCCCATGGTAACCAATTGGTCCACCCAAGGGAGGTTGTACACCCCATCTAGACCACTATACTTTCTCACCTCTCATACTTATCCACCTCAATTGCCACCTACCCAGAATGGGTGCTAAAGGTTGAACCAATCTCCCCTTGTTCTTGGGGAGGAGATACTCTCCCTATATATTCAAACTCAACATACACCATCCCCAAAGCATTCTACATAGTCCATACTTCTTGATTTTTCACCCTATCAGAGACCGGCCCAATCTAACCCGAGAGCTCCATCCATCCAAGTTTCAAAATCCACCAAACAAAAAATTGACTCTTCCCACACCTTCACCTCAGGGAATCAAATAAATCTTTCTTGAGAGATTGATCACCAAAGACGTCAAGACCAACTCGTGAGCTTTATAGTGGAGTTTGGTCCATATAATCAGAAGGAGGCAACTGATCTTCAAGAGCTTCATCTCTCCAAGATGAAGATACCTCTCTCAATAGACCATCACTCTATAGCTCCGATAATGTAAAAATCCAACAACCATAGTTACCCTTCTATGTGTTGGTATTTTTTTAAATGAATTGTATTTTTATGTGATTTCCATCATGGGATCTCTTTACATTCATTCCCCATCATTTTAGAGTTGATTTGGCTTGAACGAGCTCAATGAGCTTGACTGGAAGGCTAACGGTGTCTTTTCGTGGCTCGTGGATGATAAATCACCATCATTCACGCATTAGAATGGATGGTCATTATTAATCATGCAAATTGTGATTTAATCATTTAAAATTATGGTATTAATCTCATTGTCATCCAAAATGACTACCAAGATGAAGTCTCCTATAGAGTCAAGTACATTAGATTTTAAATAACCAATACCATGATACAATGTGGAAAGCACTATCGCGACAACATCCGCATGGCACAACCATTTAAAGGGTTAATTTGGCCATAAAATGTAATTAAATTATCATAACTTCAAACAATCATAACTAATTATAAACAATCCAAAAAAATGCAATTATATTTTGGAAAGGTTAGAGGAGAATTTAAGAAAAGAAATTTTAATTTATGTTAGTGAATAGTGCTTATAAAGTTTGAAGCTTAGGCCAATTATCTTGATTAAGGCTTAATTACTTGGTCAATTAATTTCAAATTTGGTGGGATGATTCCATGGGATGTCTCTACCTCCATAAATTTCTTGGAATTATTTATTATGTAATTTAAAACTAGAATTTCAATCCTAATTACTTTCACTAACTAATTTAATAATTATTAAAATTGATAAATAGTGAAAATTAAATAATTAATGATAATTAATCATTGTGAATAGTGGGAATAGAGAGGAGAAATAATTTACCTCATTCCAATTACCTTTAAATGTATTCTCAGAGGGTTAATTAATATATATGAATAAAGATTAATTGGAAGATTAGTGATATAAAATGAAATAAAATCAATGATTGATTTAGATAATTCAAATATAATTAATTCCTCTTTATGTGTTTACATAAAGTTATGGAAGTTATGGTTAACCCATTGGTAAAATCATAAGATAACTGATCTTCTTTAATAGTTAACAAAGCATGAACCTAATGCAGATTCCTTAGGTGCATTGTATGTTTTATTTTCTCAAGAGCATATCATGAAGGCTCGATCAAGTAGTTAACTAGATCAATTTATGGAAGGGTAGTTAAATAGATATGCTTAATAATATGAACCTAATCCATAAAATATATTTAATGGCTATTTTAAATATGGTAAATCACAACATGGGAAGGGATAAGTGCTAAGTATCATCTCACAATCTCAATAATTCATCAAAATCAAACCTCATAAGAACTTTGATAGTCTTAAGGAATATTTATTTGGCTTGATTGTCTATGACTTAATGTAATTGAATATGTTATCAATGTTTAATTACATCTTTTCAATCATCATAGATGTGCATTTATTACATCATATGTTCATGCTTTCAAAAAACAAAAAAAGAATCAAAAGAACATAACTAAGTTGCATGTTGGATAAATATTATTATGTATTATTATCACTAATAAATCCTAAAGTATTTTCAAAACTTAAATGAAAAAAATCTGTTAATGTTATTATAAATATTCATAAGTTTGCATTGAAGTTATAATTTCAAATAGTAAGAATTTTGTTTATCTTTATGTTTCATTTATATATTTGCATACATTTTAAAAGTATATAGTCTAGACATTCTAAGAACAGGCTTTAAGTATCCCAAGAAGTCTTAGATAACCTCACTTCCTAGTTTAACAATGGCATATACTACTTAATTTCATTTATATGTATTCATGTTACTAGATAAAACCTAGCTCTTCGTGTCACTAAGTTTTGCATAAATAAAAAGGATTTGCTATTATTTAATCTTTGCATGATCTTCATCCCTAAGCTTATGTATATGTTCACATGTATTTAATTTGACAAGTATATATAGACATCAAACAAAGCTTTAAAAGGAGGTCTTAGATAACTTGACTTTTTTAACAATGGCTACTTGCCTAAATCTCTAATACATTTTGATTGTCCTTATGACTTAATGTAATTGAATATGTTATGTGGCAATGTTTAATTACATCTTTCAATCATCATAGATGTGCATGCCATTTATGTCATATGTTCATGCTTTCAAAACAAAGAGAATCAAAAGAACATGATTACATCAAGTTGCATGTGATAAATATTATTATAAGGTGTGGCTATTATCACTAATAAAAATCCTAAAGTATTTTCAAACTAATCATGATGAAAAATCTAAGTTAATGTTGGTTATAAATATTCAATGAAGTTTGCATTGAAGTTATAATTTCAAAATAGTAAGAATTTTGTTTTATCTTTATGTTTCATTTACATATTTGCATACATTTTAATTTGTGAGTATATAGTCTAGACATTCTAAGAACACGGGGCTTTAAGTATCCCAAAAGAAGTCTTAGATAACCTCACTTCCCTAGTTTAACAATGGCACATACTTACTTAATTTCATTTATATGTATTCATGTACTAGAATTTGAGATAAAACCTAAAAGTGTCACTAAGTTTTGCATAAATAAAAAAATTTGCTATTATTTAATCTTTGCATGATCTTCATCCCTAAGCTTATGTATATATGTTCACATGTATTTAATTTGACAAGTATATAGTCTAGACATCCCGTGAACACTTTTAAGTAGCCCAAGGAGGTCTGATAACTTGACTTCCTTGGTTTAACAATGGCACGCATTTGCCTAAATCTCTTACATGTCTATATATGCTTAAATAAGGAATGAAATATTTCTTCTACCAAAAATATGCATTAATGATCAAGAGCAAAAATTCCAATATGTAATCAATATACTAATAGGGTATTAAATCAAATATCATGAATAATAAAATGAAGAAATGTGTATGCTATGATGATGAAAAGAAGTGGTGGAATGTTATATAATGGTGATTTAGTTTATTAATCCTTAGATGCCTTTCATATTTGAATAAGATCCCTTAAGACTAACCCAAATTTAGGTTTAATAAAAAAATATTTAATAAATGATTCCCTAAAGAAATTGAAGTCATAATAATATATCCTTAAAAAATAACTTACAATGTGGATGAAAGAACTTCTTTCTTCTCTTCATAATAATTAGACAATCAAGTAGGCATCCCTAAATAAAACAAAAAAATGTAAATTAAAATAATCAAATCATTCAAAGATTTAAAGGGAACTTCAATATTTAACTTAAATAATTCAAACTTAGATAATTGTTTCTAAAGCTTAATTAAGACATACCACATAAACATTAGCAATACATTAGATCACCATTATAGCTTTAGGTTAATGTGGTGTTATATTTTATTATATAATATTTTCTTGTTAGATTGTTCATATTGATGTTAATATCTCAATGATATTTTCTATAGGGGATTATGCTAAAGAGGTCTGTAATAATCAAAATATAAATGTTCTTGTTTGTAGGTGCTTATGCCCCTAAGCATATGGCATGTGGGCATGGTTAGCCAAGTGTAGGGTGCTAAGTCTAAACATGTGTATTATAATTTATTGGCTTGCATGTTTCTTTATCTAACATTTATTTTATAGGTGTAGTTATATTTCATTTTTCATAAATATGTAATTTTTCATGATTAGGATTAGTGTAATGGGGTTTAGATGAAGACAAAGGCAAAGATCCAGGCCTTGTGAAGCTTGGAGCAACCGATCTAAAAGAAGGAAAAGAATGAAAGAAAGATGTGAGATTGAAGACCCCCATATCATTCATTGTAATTATAATATTCTACTATACTCTGGGTTGTATAAGGGTAGAACTCGGCTAACAAATTTATTTTCTTTTCCAGGTGTATACCCAAAAGACCGACCTCTTATTTTTTATTAAATTCACATCTTGATTGTATTTAGTGGCAATAGAAATAACATGCTTTTCATAGGTTTCTTGAAGCATGATTTGATGTGTGATCTAAATGCAATAGGTTCTTCTTGATAAAAAATTAAATTTTCTATTCTCACTAAAAATTCATAACTAAATTTTAAAACAACTCATAACCTCATTTTAAAGTTTAGATCTATAATAAAGATGAATAAAAGATTTAGAATATTAGAATGTTGTATGTTATCTCACCATGCATATCATATTGTGCCACTCTGGAATAGGGAGGGTCTTTGCTCTTGCACGATGGAGGATATGCTTGACCTATGAGGGCGATCCCTTGTAGTGGAGAACACCTCTTCTAATTGATTTAACCCATGACATCATTTTAATATGCATATAGGCATAATATTGCCTTTGGTCCAAAATGAATGTGTCAAAAAAAATTTATAAAGTTATAAATTTTGGGCATTAACAAGTCATGTTTTCATACCAATCATGATCAAGTATCATGCCTTTACTATCACTAGTGCTAGGTGCATGGGGTGGTCTTCCATCAACCATTAAAAATTCTTCACCAGACTCACCTCATGGCCATTCAAGTGTTGGAGAACTAAGATAGTGTGTTCGATTGACTCTTCTTCTTCTAACAGTCATTGTTTCATTTTAGCAACTACAAAATACTTTTATAAATGGACAGAGGTAATCCTGTTAAGAGAAGTTAATGACCATCATGTTCTATAGTTCATTGAGAATCATATCATATATAGATTTGGAGTACCCTGATGAAATATATACAATAATGGCACCACTTTCAAAAGCATGAAGATTAACAACTTTGTTCGACAATACAACATAGATTGGAGATGCTCCACCATATACTACTCTTAAGTGAATGGACTAGCTAAGGCCTTTAACAAAACTCTCATCCAAATCTTAAAGAAAATACTTGATGATAAAAAGAATTAGTGGCATGGCCGAATAGTTGAAGCCTCATGGGCTTATCATATCACATATACACAATCTACCCTATTTTCTTTAATGTATTGTTCTAAGGCCATCCTTCTTTTGGAAATTCATCTCCTATCTAAGAGTTATCATTGGAAACAAGATCACAATTGAGTAGAATGTTAAGCTATAGTTAGAGAGATCAAAGATCTCAGGAGTGATATCTTGAAGCTCATAAAAACTTTAATCTATACAAAGCTTGGATGGTTCAAGCTCACAATAAGTTGGTCCACCCAAGAACATTTTCTGTTAGAGAGCTAGCTTTAGTTCTTAGGAGACCAATTATTGTCCATCAAAAAATAGGAGGCAAGTTTGAACCAACGTAGGAGGGGACTTTTATAAAAGGCCTATCAAAAAGGATCGTACTAATTGATCGATCATAAAGGAAAATGCCTAATGCTTTTGGTAATGGCTTTTCTTAAAAAATATTATACATGATGCCAGAACACATTTCATTATATGGATTTACCATTCATGTTGATGATTTTAAATTCTAATGAAACTTTTGGCCAATTAATATATTGTTAAAATCTTTTTTTGGATTCAAGACTCTTTGGAGTAAAAATATTAAATCATTCTAGAAAAGATTTATGTCTCTCTTTGGATTCAATATTTTAAATCATCTTAAAAAAGATTTAAGTCCCTCTTTGGATTCAAGACTCAAAATCACCTTCAAAACATTCAAGTTCCTCCTTGGATTTAAAATTTTGAATCATCTTAAAAAATTAGAATTCCCCTTTAAATTCAAGATTCTTAATCACCCAAGTACAATCAAATTCATTAACCTCATCTCAAGATCTCTTCTGTGGATCCTTTGGGATGGTTATTACACTCACATTCATTAACCTTATATTAAGATCTCTTATGTAGATCTTTTGGGATGATGAATACAATTAAATTCATTTTCATCATCTTAGAATCTCTTCTATTGATTTTTTAGTCAGATTAAAAAAAATCAAATTCATTTACCTCATCTTAAAATCTCTTAGATAGAATCTTTGAGTATGTTAACAAAACCAAACTCATGTTTCTCAACATAGAATCTTTTAGAGATTCTTTGGGAAGGTTGACAAAACCAAATTCATTTTTCTCATCTTAGAATCTCTTTTGTAGATTCCTTGGGTAGGTTACAAAAAATTTAAATTCATTAACTTCATCTTAGAATTTCTTCTATAGATCTTTGGGGTTATTAATTCAATAAAACTCATTATCTTGATCTTTCAATGATCTTTTGGGTTGGTTAATACAATCAAATTTATTAGCCTCATTTTAAGATCTATTTTTTAAATCTTTTGGGTTGGTAAATACAATAAAATTCATTAGCCTCATCCTATGATCTCTTTTGTAGATCCGTTGGGTTGTTAAATTTAATCAAACTCATTAACCTCATCTTAAATTCTCTTTCATAGACCATTTGAGTTGGATAATACAATCAAATTCATTAGCCTCATCTTAGAATTTTTTTTTCAGATCATTTGAGTTTGTTAATATAATCAAATTCATTAGCCTCATCTTAAGACCTCTTATGTAGATATTTTAGGCTAATTAATATAATCAAATTCATTAACCTCATCTTAAGATCTCTTCTATAAATCTTTTTGAATGGTTTATACAATTGAATTCATTAGCCTCATCTTGAGATCTCTTCTATATATCTTATGGGCTAGTTAATATAATCAAATTTATTAGCTCATCTTATGATCTTTTTTGTAAATCTTTTAGGTTGGTTAATATAATCAAACTCATTAGCCTCATCTTAAGACCTTTTTCATAGATCCTTTGAGTTAGTTAGTACAATCAAATTTATTAACTCTATCTTAGGATCTCTTCTATTGATCTTTTGGGTTGATTAATACAATCGAATTCATTTGCCTCATCTTAAGATCTCTTCTAGTTTTTTGGGTTAATACAATTGTTGACCTCACTTTTAATAAGATTAACATCCACCACTCCTTTGACCTAAGATTAAGTTTAAGCATTAAGGTTTTCTCAACTAGAGCAAAGAAACTTCTAGTGGGTAGTGGAAACACTAAACTAAAGCCTAGAAGACTCACAAGGCTCAACCCTAAATGTAGACCACAACTTGGACTAGGTGGGACCCAATGACCTTGATTCCTAGCTAAAATTTGTTTATTAAAACCAATTGATCATATGTTATGCAAGATCCTAAAATCATCTAAACCATACTCAATTAGTGTTCAATTTGGCCAATTGACCAAGTTGACCCAATATGACTCATTTGGGCCAAAAGTGGTTGAACACAAAATTCCTCCAAACCATTTAAAATTGAACTTGCCTAAGCCCTTTAATAGATTATTTGAGCTTGATGGAGACTTCATTAGTATTCTGGTCCAAGTTGACCTAATTGAACTCTATAAGGCCAAAATCAAATCCAGTTTAATATAATACAAATTAAACCAACTCAAAGCTCTAAAATTATTTTAATCACATATTTAAACATACTTAATGAATAATTGACATCAAATTTGACTTTAAGGGTTGAATTAAACTAAACTTCAATTCAACTAAAATCAAACCAATCTAATCTCTATAATTAATTCCAAAATTACTGATCATGTTTTAACATCCACTTGAAACTAAGTAGGTCAATTTAACCCTATTTGATCTAATTTGACCTAAAGGGCCAAATTAGACCAAAACTGATCTAATTCAAATTAGACCAAGCCAATTATTATAATCAATCTAAGATGATTATTAGTCATGCTCTAACTACCAATTTAACCCAATTGATCCAATTCAACCCATTGATTCTACTTGAACCAATTTTACCTCGAGTGAGCTGATCAAGCAATAAAAGGTGGACAATCTCAATCTTTAGCGAGGTTGGGGACAAATCACTCACCATCCATTTCTGATTAGAATGGATGGCCATGATTAATCCCATGGACAAACCATATGATTAATCAAAAGCCATTTAATCTT
Organism: Cymbidium sinense; assembly: GCA_021442155.1. Classification (NCBI taxonomy): domain Eukaryota; kingdom Viridiplantae; phylum Streptophyta; class Magnoliopsida; order Asparagales; family Orchidaceae; genus Cymbidium; species Cymbidium sinense. Next base: position 135,127,113 of record CM038221.1, on the reverse strand, counting down.
TGATTGTATTCGAGATGAAATAGCATCCGCTACTACTAAGTTAATAGCCATAGGGGATAGTTTAAATAACCAATCTAGTGGAATTGCATATAAAGTGTGGCTGACTCAGCCGTCGACTATGTAAAATTGTTTAATTAATTAGAACTTCAAAATTTTTATAATTAATTGTAGAAAATCTAAAAGTTTAAATAAATACTCTAAAAGCTTAGAGAGTGAAGAAGTTAAGAAAAAATAAAGCGTAGTTTTTATTTTTAAGAGTAATTAGTTTTAATGAAAAGGGTATTTTAAAATTAACCCTTAATTACTTTATAATTGACTTGAAATTTTTATGGGACATTTTTTATGATGCCCAAAGACTCTCATAATTATTTCAAGTTAATTAATGGTTATGATTTTTAAAGTATATGCCAATAAACACCATAACCTTTTAATTATAAAAAATTACAAAACATAATTAAATGTCCCCAAATGTAAATCATATGTTCAACATTAAAGACCTCTTAGAAAACTTTTCAAAGGCTTGATCATAATTATTTTTGAAAAATCACACTTTATGGCACTTATTTAATTAAATAATTTAATTAATTGACCTAAAACAAAAAATCATAATTAATTGTCTATAACTCCAAAAATTATGAATGAACCTTTTATAGGTTCACTTAGGTGATAATTAGTGAATGAAATCAAAACCTATAATTGGTTCTGAGTATTTTGAGTATAATTGCCTAATTATCAAAATCCCAATTAGTAAAATTAATTATGTTTTATAAGCCCAAATAACTTACAACTTTATCTATTTATTTTTACTATTTTGTGCATGTTTAAAATTTTTCTCAAAATTTTTAGGCTTATATATTATGATTAATTAATTTCTAAGATATTTTGGCTATTAATTAGATTAAATTATTATAAGATTTAATTAATTTATGCAAATCATTAATCCACTTTCCAAATCTAATTGATAACCAAAGGTTGTGTGGGGGAAGGTTCCATCATTTAATCTCCCTCAATAGGTCTAATTAACTATAATTAACATGTATTGACTAAGTAATGTTGATTAAGATTAAATGACATTATGTTCATGTGAAAAGTTGTGCTTAATGGCATAAGTGGGTTACTTTATGATATTTAGTTAATACTCTCTTAATTTATAAATAAATGGCTAACTCACACTTATATTCATAAAATTAAAATTAATCACATTTATGTTTGAAATTAAATCTTCTAAGTGTATGATGCATAAATGATATGATCACCATCGAACTAAGAAATAATATTCATATTAACTAAGTTAAATTTCAAGTTAATTGGAATAAATGAAACCCTATCATAAGTCATGTGTAATATACACTTCTTAAAGATATATAATCTGTATTACACTAGGGGCATAGGCTACTAAGAGGTCACTTTCACCTCCCCAATTTTAAAAATAGCACAAACCTAAAAGTGGTATATAAAAATATATGTAAGTATATAAATATGAGGGAGGGCATGAAGGGAGTGGGACCAACCCCTTGTGTGAAGAAGACCCTTCTCATGTAGCCATAACTTAATTTTATCATATATGGCATACTTGTCCACATAAGCCCAAATGAGGATAAGATTAAATCACCAAGGCCCATTATTGTTAAATAGACTATCTAAGATAAGATTAAGTCACCAAGACCTCTCTAGTAGTCAAAATTTAAGGATTAGGATTTAAGTCATCAAGACCCCTTTCTTTATTTTAGCTATTTAAGTGGAATCAAGCCATTAAAGGCCCCTTATTAATAGCCATCAAAATAAGAATAAGCCTTGCAGGCATCCTTTTCTAGAAAACAAGAATAGGGTTAAGTCATCAAGACTCCTTCTTATTAAATAGACTATCTAAGTAGGATTTAAGTCACTAAGACCCTTTCTAATAGTCAAAATTTGATGATTAGGATTTAAGTCATCAAGACCCCTTTTCTCATTTTAGCTATTTAGGTTGGAATCAAGCCATTAAAGGCCCCTTCTTAATAGCTATCAAAATTTGACTAAATCTTTTAGTAGGCATCCTTTTTTAAAAAAAGGATAGGATTAAGTCATTAAGACCCCTTTCCTCTTTTAAACTATTCAGGCTCAAACTAAGCCATTGGAGGCCTCTTCTTGTTTGTTGAATCTTATTAGATTATGATTTAAATCCTTATGACCCTTTTCTAGTTTAAAATAAAAGAAATTTAGGGATGGAAATAAGCCACTCCAAAGCCCCCTTCTTATAGATTATTTAGGTTAGGAACTAAATCCATGCGACCCCTACCTATTAGTCAAAATCTTGAGGGTTAGGAACTAAGCCATTAAAGACCCCTTGCATCAGTCTAACTATTTATGTTTGAATTAATTCATTAAATACCCCTTCCTAATAGCTAACCGATAAGAGTAAGTCCTTGTGGCATCTTTTCTAATTAAAATCTATGTTTAGAATAAGTTCCCTAATAGCATCCTCTCCAACTACCACCCCTAGACAGGAGTAAGGAACCATAGCCGCAACCTTTTTATAAAAAAAAAGTTTAGGGTCAACCTATAGATCTCCTCTTTAGGTTGGTTAGTCATTTATACTACCCCTTTGGCTACTCTCACCTAGAAACATATGAGTCCCTGTGCCATCCATCTGCTAAGTTTGGCCTTTGAAACCTAAGGAAAACTAAACTCTATTATAGTCAAGGTAACAATAAGTCCCTCACAGGCATCTTTTTTGGCTATCATGACTATATTAAGACTACATTCCTTGGTGATTTTTATCCTAATAACATCTTTATTCTTCTTAGAGACTAGATAACCTAGATTTTTCTAAGAATGAATCTTTTAAAATCAAAATAACCTAATGCACATTTATGCTTATCTTTCATAATCAAGTTCAAAATAAATTTGAAATCAAAACTAGAACTAAATTCAAATTCCAAATTTCAAACCAAATTAAACCTTTACAAGCATTGATGCTTGTAGTCTATAAGATATGTTGATTAGTTCAATGCCAATATGTGTACTCTAATTAGTCTACCACATATTATTTATTGACATTTTTTGATAAGGTTAACATCATCCCTACTCTTAGTAATTAGGATCCATAATATTATATTAGGAGCTTCCTAAAAATACTACACTTAGTGATCGTATAGATAAATAAAATTAAATATCAAATTAAATCAAATAAATTTAAAAGCAAATAAAGCTCTGCCTTAAGGTGTATGCCTTGGCATCTAGTGATTCTTTCTAGAAACCCATCTAACCTATTTGAATTAGGTGAACCCTATTAAAGCCCAAAAAATTAATAGAAATCTAAAACAAACACATTTGAATTGAAATCTAAATTTAATTGAGTTTAGGTTAAAGTAGTTGGGGTAGTTTTATCCAAAGAAATTCAAATAAAATCAAAATTAATAAAAAATAAATCAAACAAAAAAGCATAAAATCAATGCACAAACTTAAATGGAACTAGAGCTTACCTATGTGAGTCCCACTAAGTCAAAAGATCAACTCCTCAAATTCAACTAAATTAAGTCATTCTATAGGCTCAAAACAATCAAATGAACATGCTTAAACATAAATTCAAATGCAATATGGATTTAATTAAGATGATTTTGCTACTTAATCCAAATAAACCCAAATGCATCTTATTAGGCCTAAATTTGAATTAAATTAAAATAATTTAAATTAAATATTCAATAATTTGAAAATCATAATGAAACGTAATTCAACTAATCATTAGATTAATTTGACCAATTTGGCCATTTAACACAAATGAACCCATATTAACCCATTAAGGTCAATTACCTCAAATTAATTAAAATCAATTCATCCAAATCACTCCATACACTTAATTGAATATAATTGAAGCCTAAATCCATTTCAATTCAAGTCAAATAGGTTGTTTGACTCAAATTAATTCACTAACACATTTGAATATAAAATGTTAAAATGAATTTTAATTAAAATTGAACTTAAAATAATTAAGGTGGTAAAGGTTAATCTCTCTTTAACATCACTGGTCTTCAAATATAATTGAATTAATATTCAAATCTAAAATGGCTAAATAAGCTAGAAAACCCCACTTGACCTATTAGGTCAAAAAAAGTCTAAACCTAGTTAAACCTAAACATGACCTAGACTAATAATGCATAAATCCCACAATGAACACTTATCTTAACTAAAAAAATAAATTCAAAGATAATGGGAAATATTAAAGCAACTCTCAAACCAAACCCAAAGACATAAGCCTAAACTCATGACAATTAAACTTGAATTTTACTTGAACTCATCTTAGAATGGATCTAAGAAGCTGCCAACCAATTCAAAAGGAGAGGCGGATGTGCCATAGATGAGGAGATGCCATGGGAAGGCCAAATCAATCCACCTCACTCCATCCAAATCCATTCATACTTCTTTCATCATTAAAATCATTTCAAACATGTGCTTTGACCTTCTTACCACTTTTAGCATCATCATGAGACCACAATTCCAATGACCAACCACCTCCTACCAATTCCAAAGTGGTGAACTTCATGGCCAAGTATAAAGGTACATAAGGAGGCCAAATTAGGGACTTTGGCACATTCTAACACCTTCCTCAAGATGAATTGAGCTTAAACAAACCTTCCCCCTCCTCCCTAACCTCTCCAATCACTCCCCACACCAAACTCCAATGAGAGATGACATGCGTTGGTCTCCACACCTATCTAGAGGGTGGCAAGCCATAAAAACTCTTATAAAGCTTCATCTAGGTTTCTTGATAAAATTTGAGATGTGAAGATCAAATAGATTCCACATAACAAATAAAAATGCCAAAGATCTTCTAGATGACTTTGATTTATTTTTAAAAAAAAAAAATTTAATCTTAGTGAGACTAGATTTCATCTGAATTACATTTTATTAGGATAAATGTTAAAATGATTTTAATAAACTTAAATTTAACACCAAAATAAACTTCAAATTGAAATAAAATCAAAACTAAATTAAATCATTTAAATTAAAATCACCGATAAATTGAATAAACCTTAAACTTGAATCAAACCAAAACCTAAAAGGGCCTACCGCAATCATACCACATAATCCCTTCCACACACACCTAGATTGGTCAATGATCTATGATGATTTGTGTTGTGAAATAATTTTTTTTATTTTGTGGTGTAATGTTTTAGACTAGATGGTTAGGAATTATTTGCTCATTAGAATGGGATACTATTAGACTAACATTATTTTCAGGGAGTCATACTAAAGGGACTACCTTAATAAATATAAATGTTATTTACTTGCAAGTCGCTTAAGTTCCTAAGCATAGCTCAATAAGAAGATGAGCTTGGCAACCATTAGTGCTAAGCCTTTATATTTGAAATATAAATTGGTGTGTTGTATGTTTTTTCTTGACATCTATTTTGTAAGGTTTAGGATTTTATTTTAAAATTTAAATGTAATTTGAGCCTAGAATTAGGTTAGGATCTATGGGGTCTAGGAATAGGGGAGCTAATAATATTGTTGGTGGTCCCATGTGAGCTGAGGAGGTCTTGGAAGAAGGTGATGATCTTGGATAAAGACTTCCATAGATCAAAACTAGTTCTAGGTCTATATAAGGATAGAGCTTGGCTAACCATTTTTTCTTTTCTTCTAGGGTGTATAGTGATACTCGATGCCTATTTTATTTAATTAAATTTGGCTTGATTTATTTTGGGTTGCACAATAGAACTGCATACTATTTATATGTTTCTTTATGTGACTGTTATGTGTTGTGTGAACTTGAAAATGTTAGGCTCTTAAAAAAAAATTTTCTACCCCATTAAACTAATTAAATTCAACCATAACATAAAATTTATAATCTCATCATAAATAAAGCCCTAAGTTTAAACAACTAAAAGAAACTAGAAATAATCCTTTGTGAATCATGTGAGCATATTCTTCATAATTCTTGAATTGGATGCTTCACCAATTGCACATAATGGGGTTTTGACATGTGAGGATGAACACCTATCTTAGGAAAGTGTGCCTTCTTATTTTAATTTAGCCGTAACTATTTTCTAACTATGTCTCATTGTAGGCATGAAATTGCGTAGCTAAAGCCTTAAATGAAATTATGAGTTAAATACATAAAAATGAAAACTATTGCATTAGTTAGATAACATAGAGAGTCATTTAGGTTATTTACTTTCTTTTTTAAATATAATAGCTTAGCCATCTTACATAACATAAGACATAACTCATGGTTTTAAAATCGCTTAAGTGGTGTTAGCTAGTAACCCTTCAAGGCTGGAAGTAAGTCAAGAAGAGCTAGGGATAGGTTTATTTTCTCAACTCAGAAGAAGAACTAATAATTCCTAGTAATTAGACTAAGTTGAGCCTCTGACTTATGTCAAAAGTGCTTTAGACTTAGATTCTAAAACTTCCTATTAGAATAAGTCTTCAACTTCGAGGTATTTCTATAGTCATGTCTTTAATCTAAGTTCTAAATCTCTAATAAAATTTCAACAATTTCAATAACTTCAATTTCAAAATATAAAGCCCAACATTAAAATAGTCAAATATACTTATTGGGCTTTCTAGTATCTAAAAGTGTTTCCTACTTATTCTCGATTACTTTCAATAAGAACTATTTCTACTTAAAGCATTCTTTTTTGAATTTCTAAATTAACAATCCTTTTGAGATAAGCTTTACAATCTATAAAAATAAAAATTAATTTTGTTAATCTAGAGTATTCTTCAGAGAAATTATTTTCCTTTTAATATGTAATTGTTGATAGGGGATTGCCTTTATAGGGAGCTCTGATGTAATAAAATAAACCTTGTTTAACTTCTTCATTTAGTTCATGGGAAAAATATTTGGTACATCGAAGACCCATCAGCCTTATGAGTCCTTATTAATTAATTGAATCCATTATAAGATAATATGTTTATCTTTTGAGATAATATATTTATCACTTAATGACATATTTGATTACCTAAATAAGTACCCCCAAGATCTGTGTGGTGGCATAAATTCTCTCCACACCACATCTAAGGATCTCTTTAGTATATCCTTTAAGTTAGTTAATACAATCAAATTCATTAGCCTCATCTTAAGATCTCTTCTATATATCTTTTAGGTTGGCTAATATGATCAAAATTATTAGCCTCATCTTTGGACCACTTTCGTGGATCATTTGGATTGGTTAATATAATCAAATTCATTAATCTCATCTTTAGATCTCTTCTGTAGATCCTTTGGGCTGGTTGCATACAATAAAATTCATTAGCCTTATCTTGAGATCTCTTTTGTAGATCTTTTAGGTTGTTAATGCAATCAAACTCATTAACCTCATCTTATAATTTTTTTGTATATCCATTGGGTTTAATAGAATCAAATTCATTAGCCTCATCTTAAGATCTTCTATGTAGATTTTTTGGTTGGCTAACACAATTAAATTAATTAGCCTCATCTTAAAATCTCTTTAGATCCTTTATATTAGTTAATATAATCAAACTCAATAATTTCATCTTAGGTTCTCTTCTATAGATCCTTTGGATTGGTTAATACAATCAAATTGATTAGTCTCATCATAAGAATTTTTCTATAATTCTTTTAGTTAATACGATCAAACTCATTAACCTCATCTTATGTTCACATTTGTAGATCCTTTAAATTAATTAATATAATCAAATTCATTAACCTCTTCTTAGGATCTCTTTCATAGATCCTTTGGATTGATTAATATAATTAAATTCATTGACCCACTTGAAGATATCTTCTATAGATCTTTTGGATTGTTTAAAATAATCAAATTAATTAGCCTCTGTTGACCATATTTTTGGAGTGATGACCCATCCTTCCTATCTTAGACTTAGGAATCTTCCAAGCACTTGGATTTCCCTAGTGATAGGACACTTCTAGTGATTAAGGGAATACTAAACCCATGCCTAGAGACTTAAGAAGTTATACCTCAAGCCTAGGATATACCATAGGGAAAATAGGTGCTACCTATCCTATGGCCTAAACCAAAACCCATGCTTGTACACTCATCCAAAACCAGCCTCAAGCCAACACAACTAACCTTAATTGGATTTTCTTTTATATCCAACCGAATTAACTTAGCCCTTAACTTAAGTCAACTCCACCATTATCCTATAGATCCAACCCAAAGCTAGTTCAAGTAAACCAAATCCAATTGATTTTTACAAAAGCACTCCAACAATTCAATACTCTATTTCAAACCCTTCTAATATGTACAATCAAAACAATTAAACTAATTGAATCCAATCACCCAAGTTAGCCCATTTGACCCAAAAGGTCCAAATGAGCCAAAACCCAATCAAACACAAATCAATTACAATCAAAGCCATCAATCAACCTTAAATCCATCATTGAACTCTTCTCAACACCCAATTCCAGCAATTCAACTTAATCAACCCATTTGGTCCACTTGACCCAAAGTGGCCTAAATGAACAAATTAATTTAAACTTCAATCCAACCCAAATTGGATTGAATCAACCCATTCAATACCTTCTACAATGATTATTGATCATCCTTCATTGACCAATTACCATCAATTGGGTTAAACTAAACTAATTTGATCACTTGATCCAATTTGAATTAGCCCATATGGACCAAAATGAACCAAATTTCATCCCAACCTTAATTAATTGAAATCAATGACTCCCATCAATCACAAAATGAATATTAAACATGGCTCAACCACCAATTGAAACCAACCAAGTCAATTTGGTCCCTTGACCCAAGTTGACCCAATTTGCCTAAATGGCCAAATTGAGTCAAATCAAATCCTAATCCAAATTGAACCCAACCAATACCTCAAATCAATCAATCATGAGTATTGACCATGATCCAACCCTCAATTAAACCCAATTTGGTCAAACCAACCCAATTGACCCACTAAGTTCAATTTCACATAACTAAATCATTTCTTAATCCAAATTGATTCAAACTAACACCTATAATCATTCTCAAATGATCAATTGAACCTAAACCAACCCTCCACCCAAGTAAATTTAATTTGACCAAATTTGGTCTCAACCATTTGATCCAAATGAACCCAAGTGAACCAAATCTAAATCCACCTCAAATTAAGTTAAACCAATTGCACTACATTCCAAATGATCATTTAAATACATCAAACCCTTGGGTTGACCAATTTGAACAATAACCCAGTTTGAACCCCATTTGATATGGGTCAAATTGAGCCAAACACATCCAAACCAAGTCCAAACCCAACCAAACTTGGCATGACTCATCTTTGGGTCACCATGGGTCAGCTCAAGTTGACCCAATATATTGTGAACCCAGTTTGGGTCAAAACCCATGAACCAACCCACCCAAATGGGACAAAATTTCTATTTGGATGGGCTCACCCACTCACAAAGCCATGGCAGCCACCTTTGGCCATTCTTGGACACTAGGACCACTGATCCAACCTGACCCAAAGCTGATGGGCTAAGCCTTGGGTCATGAGAGGGTGAGTTTACTAATGGTACACCTTAACTTGGAGAAGGAGGTACACCCCATGCTAGCCCATGTCATTGCCTCAGCCTCTCAAGCACCTCTGCCTCAACAGTCCACTGCCATCTCCAGCCACTTACCTAGGTTTGCGATTACCAAAGGTGAGCCAAATCTTTGGTTCACTGGGGAGGACAGATACTCCTCTCATCCATTCAAACTACAGAGAGCTTTCTGGATGTTGAGTGATCCCAAATTTTCCTTGAAATTTTGGTACTCTCCATCAGTGAGACCAACCAATCAAAATGGAGAGCCCATCCATCCAACCTCATCTAAACTCCAAAACTCAAATTAACTCTTCCCGCACCTTCCCCTCATTCTGGCAAGTCAAAATGAATGATCCTTGATCGATTTGATCACGGCACTCAAGACCAACTCTAACGAGCTTAATGGTGGCATTTGATCCACAAAGGAATCAACAGAAAGGCAGCTCGAGTTCTTCTCAATAGAGCTTTGTCTCTTCAAGATGAAGCTACCTCAATTGATGGACCACCTTATTAGCTCCAATATAAAATCGGCAAACCTTAGAAAATCTCTTAGGTGTTGGTCTTTTGAGAAGCAAAGTGTGATTTTATGAGATTTCCACCTGGATCTCCTTAGATCTCCTCCTCATGTTTGAGTCCATCTTGACATCCTATGAGCTCTAACGAAGCTCAGTAAAGCAAAAGGAAGATGGTTCTGTCCGATTCGAGGGACAACAAATCATTGGCCATCCTTCGTGATTATAATAGATGACTGTGATTTAATCCATAAATAATTTAATTTAATCCAATAAGAACCACTGGATAAATCTCCATCATTTGATCCGAAATCGGACAACGGGGATGAAACCGTGTCCGCCGCCATTGAGTCAACTACCACGTCGGACGTTTTAAACAACCTATCCCATGGTGCCACGTGGGAAGCATGTCGCGACGCTTACATGGTGATGGTTTAGGTGATTAATTAGGTGATCAAAATGTCATAAATAGCTAAAAATTTGAAAATTCATAACTAATAATAGAAAATTCCAAAAAATATGAGTAAACCCATTCTGGAAATGATAAACATAGGAGAATTTAATAAAAATAAAATTTTGAAGGTTCGATTATTGAATAGTGCTTAATTAAGGTTTGAATTTTAGGCTAATTATTATAATTAAGCCTTAATTACTTGGCTAATAGATCTCATATTGGATAGGTTGATCCCATAGGATGTCCTTTGCCTCCATTAATTTTCTTAGGATTTATTAGCCATGTAATTTGGATAATTTAAAATACTAATCCTAATCACCCTCTTTAATCAATCTAATGATTATTAAAATTGCTAAACAAAAAAATTTAAATCATTAATGATAATTAATCATTATTAATAGTGGGAATAATGAAGGAAAATAATGAGGACCTCTTTCCTAATCATTTTCCTAAATATATTTTCTTAGGAGGGTTAATTAATTCATGTCTTAATTAAGGATTAATTAGGCAATTAATGATAAACTAAAAAATTAAATCAAAATGACAATTAGATCAGATGATTCAAATTCAATTCATGGTTTCCTCTTTATGTGTTTAATAAAATAAAGATCATTAAAGAAATTTATGGTTAACCCATGGGTGTGGAAAACATATAAGTACTTAATTTAGATTCTTCTTTAATCTAATTAATTCTTAATCATGAGCCTAATTGCATTAGGTCCTTTTAGGAGCATTACAAATTTTAATTTTTCATTGGCATATCATTGAAGGCTCATGATTAAGTAGTTAGTTATTTTAAAAAGGTTTAGGAAAGGAAAATTAAATTAATTACTTAATGATTTGAACTCAATCAATCTATAAAATTTACCTAATGATTTCTCTTTAAATACATTTAGTCACTAACATGGAATGGCCAAATATTATTTCTCCTCTTTATGTTTTATAATTCAAATCCAAATTAAACTACATAACAACTTTGGTTAATCTTAAATAGTTTTGTTTAACTTGATTGTCCTTAGAAATTAATGTGGTTGAATGTATTATGTGGAAATGTTTAATTATTCAATTTTAATCATTATAAATTTGTATGTCATTATTATCATGTATCCATGTTTTCAAATAAAAGAATCAAATGAATATGGTTACATAAGTATAAGTTGCCTATGTTGAATAAATCTTATTATATGGTGTGGCTAGTATCACTAATAAATCTAAAACTATTTTTCAAAATTATAAACTAATGATGAAGATTTAAAGTAATGTTCATTATGAATAGCCTATGTGACTTACATTTTCTTATAGTTTAAACATGTTAAAGCATTGTTCTATTTTCATGATTCATGTGTATGTTTACATGTGTTTGAATGTTAGCAAGTATATACTCTGGACATCCCGAGACACAAGGATTTAAGTAGCCCCAAGGAGGTCTTAGATTATCTCACTTCCCTAGTTTAACAACGACATGCACTTACTTAATTTTATTCATATGTATGAATGCAATAGAATTTGGATAGAGCTTTACTTTACATGAATAAATAATTTTCTAATATAGAATATTTTGCATGATCTTCATTCTTATGTTTATGTAAACATTTATATGTATTTAAGATAGAAAGTATATAGTATGGACATCCCAGGAATACGAGGCTTTAAGTATGCCCAAGGAGGTCTTAGATTACCTCACTTCCTAGTTTAACAATGGCACGTACATGTTTAAATCTCTAATACATGTGTATATACACCTAGCTAAGGAATGGAATCTCTCTTCTCTACTAAAAATATATGGAAAAATATATTGCATGTATAGGCATATTAAGTTCAATATCATATGCATGCTATTAATGATGAAAAGGAATGATGGAATGTTATCCATATGATAGGAATTCAATCTCATTAATCTTAAGATGCCTATCATGCTTGAATAGGATTCTTTAAGATTAACCAAAATTTAGGATTAACAAAATGTTTAATGAATCATTCACTAAAATGAATCAAAATCATAACAACATGCTTTAGAAAATAACTTAGGGTAGCGATGACAGGGCCAAACCTCCTTCCTCTCTTCATAATAATTAGATGTTAAGTAAATACTAAGTAAAATAAAAGAAGAAAAATACAAATTGAAATCCACCAGTCCTTTTAAAACATAAAGTGAAACCTTCCTCAATGTTTAACTTAAATAATTTCAAACCTTAGATAATCATAATTCTAAAGCCAAGCTAAGACATACCACACTAAGCCTAAGCACACATATTAGAATACTAAGTCACCACTTCGAGCTCTAGATTAGGATGGTGTATGTTGTGATGTTGTGTTTTATTTTGTGATGTAATATTTAAGACTAGATGTTAGGATTACTTATGCGTAGACTGGATGTTAGGCCAATTAATAAATAATGATATTTTCTATAGGGATTATATAAAGGTCATCAAATAATAAATAAATATAAATATTTTGGTTTGTATGGTTGTTTAACATCCTCCTTGTGTGTAATTTTATTTTTCTGCAATAGGGCTTATGAGGTTTAGATGTACTAGGTAAAAGTCCGGGAAGCCCTATGAAGCACAGTAAAACCAAATCAAGAAGAGGAAAGAAAAGCAAATAATGAAGACCCTCATAGCATTTATTTTTATAATTGTAATATTTTTATTATAACTTGGGTTGTATAAGGTACCCAACTTCTTTTCTTTTCCGGGTTGTAGCAGACTGGCCGTGATCGGCCTTTTATTCTTTCATGAAATCTATGAATGTTTGATTGTCATGTTCAACTTGTGCAATAGAAATGGCATGATTTTCATAGGTTTCTTAAAGCTTGATGATTGAATGAGTGGCCTGGATGCGATAGGCTCTTTAGGATCGAATTAATTTTTATACCCCATTAAACAACTCATAACTAAATTTTAAATATAACTCATATCCTAACTTGAAAGCCTAGGTTATAATCAAGATAATTAAAAGATTTAGCAACCCTTAGCTGAATGATGTATGTTACAATAATCATGCATATCATCTTATTTCACTCTTGAATGGGGAGGGTCTCCTTTCTTGCACGATAGGGGAATGCTTGACCTGTGAGGGCATCCCTTGTAGTGGAAAATACCTCCTCTCATTTATTTAGCCTATAACTATATTTCATCATGCATATATGCATAATTATCCCAAGCCATTGTCCAAATTAATGTGTCAAAATGATATAAAGAATTATAAAATTTTTCATTTAGTCTAAGTCATATCTTCATGTTGATCATGATTTAGTGTCTTAGGGAGTGAGTTTAGGACTCCACCCTAATTAAAGAATAGCCTTGTTGTCTTCAATATAAATAAGACTGGCCTACATGGTTTTGAAGTATAGGAGGTGTTAGGCACTCAATTGTAAAAGTCCAAAGCGGTGGGTTTATCCTCTCTTATGGAGGTAAACCATTGTGTCCCATTTTTTGATTAGACTTAGGTCCTATTGTTAGTTTGTGCTAAAGCATCTTAGATTTAGCATCTGAGGCTACTTGTTTCCTTCAGGCTATGAGTATAAGTCCTCACCTCTTAGGCATTTTCACAATCTTGTATTGATGGACTATAAACCCTAGCATTCTAATAAAATTTCAACACAAACTAAATTAAACTCTCTCTTTCAAATATATAAAGCCTCACTATAGGATAGATTGGAGTGCTCACTAAGCTTCCTAGTATCAAAATTTTAAGAATTTGAAGTTGTTTAATCATGATTTAGGTTAAATCCATTAAAGAGAATTTAAAGGATTTAAGGAATTTTTAATTTGAAATTTAATTTTTGAATTGAATTGAATTGATTTATATTAATATTTCATTTATATATATGAATATAAATAAGAATATAAATAAGTTTTGAAAAAAAATTCCATGACTTTGAATAGGTTTGATCAAGTTTTAGGTTAAGTCCATTAAAGGGAATTTCAAGGATTTTAAATTTACAATTTAATTTTTGCTTTAGATTGAATTGATTTATATTTATATTTCATTTATATATATGAGAATATAAATAAGTTTTGAGAAAATCCCATGACTTTGAATAAGTTTGATCAAAGTTTAGGCTAAATCCATTAATGGAAAATTATGGGATTTAAGGGAATTTCAAGGATTTTAAATTTAGAATTTAATTTTGTCTTTGATTTGATTGATTTATATTTATATTTAACTTATATATGAGAATATAAATGAGGATATAAATAAGTTTTGAGAAAATTTCATGAGTTTGAATGTTTAGGGTTGATTTTAGCTAAGTCCTTTAATGGAAAATTAAAGGGACTTAAGAAAATTTTCATGAATTGATTTGGAATTTTGATTTTGATTTGATGAGTTTGAACTTATATTTCATTTATAAATGTGAATATAAATGAGAATATAAATTGATCATGAGAAAATCTCAAAGGTTTGAATAGGTTTAGATTGTAATTTTGGTTAAGTCCTTAAGGAAAGCTTAAGGACTTAGGCAAAATTTGGAATTAGGAATTTTGATGAATCTTGATCATGGGTTTCAATCATGTGGAGTTGATTTGAATTTAAAGAAAATCAAATAGAATTGATTTGGAGTTTGACTTGAAAGAAGGAAAGTGAGGAATTATTTAAGCTAAAGGTAAGAAAGTTTTCCTAACACCCCTAGGGCATGACCTATTTCTATGGCTAACTCTTGTAAGTCTTCTAGGGCTAGGGGAGTATCCACCTAATGACTAGATGTGTCTTAAGACTAAGGAACTATTAAAGTCTAAGAGGAGTCCTATGCCTAAGATGGAGGGGTTGAGAGCTCATTCTAAAAATGAGGTCAACAATTATATAAGAAAATTTATGCATTTGAGTGTCTTAATGACATTGGAATTTAATGAACTTATGTATATTAGATTTTTCTCATCATAACACTCTATTTTGATTATAAATACTGATACTTAAGGATTATTTAATTCTTTAAATGGTATCATAAACTTTTTGGTTGTATATTGAAGTTCTTGATTTAAGAATACTGTGATTTTCTTAAAGATGCAAAAAAAAAAAAAGTAAAAAATAATTATTCTCAATTTAATTGGCTATAATTTCTTCAATTGGCTGTTATTGTAGACTAAAATAGTGATTATTTTTGCTTATTTTCTTAAATTGATTATTTTGTTTATAAGTTTTATTTTTAATTTTAAAAAAAAAAATTATTTCTTTGAAAAATTAAATAAATATATTTTTATGTGTTCACTTAAAATGCTTTAGCTTGAAGGATTAATTATGATAATAGATTGTAAAACCAAACGACTATCTTAAGTATGTTTTTTTAAAAATTTAATATAAAAATTTTGGATATGTAATCGATAAATAATTTGGAGATATAAAT